>JAWQRJ010000787.1:0-18402 GCA_033557515.1 Diorygopyx duplodentatus | reverse complement strand
AACTATGTATAAATTGTGTCACTTCAATAAATCGTTTTGAAAATGTTAGCAGAGTCTAACGAAACGTTACGAATTAATATTGTTTTATTTGTAAATTAGCGAGAAAACCATAAACTTTAAAATATTACATATATATATATATATATATATATATATATACAGGGTGTCCGGTAGGTAGATGTAGATATTTTAAGGAACATTAAGGGGGTTCGTTATGAATATTTTGGACCACATATGCTTATGTGCAAAGTGTCATGGTTTCAGAGATATTGGCAACATTGTGTTTTTTTTAACACAACACCCTGTATATTATTACATTTTTGGGTTTCTTATGGAATTTATGGTCTATTTTATTAAACATACATATGTCCTAAGTCACATCGTTTAGAAGGTACATCGAATAACCCGTAAAGGTTTTTCAGAACTTCTCCCCTTTTTATTTAATGCACATTATTATATTCCGACATTTTTTCGACATTTTTTAGCTTTCCATTGCTTTGAACACCCACCGATTTTAGAATGATGAAATTTTGCATTAAACTTTTTAGATGTTCATGCTTTTTTAGAAAATAATATTAAATTCAAATAAACTTTCAAATTCTATGATTCTCTGCGTGCTGTAAAAAAAGCGACTAGATTGAATATAATCATCAACAGTGACCGTTTGATTTTCGATTTTCTTTCATATAGAAAAATTTGTTAAAAATTCACTAATTGATCGATTGATTCCAATATTTTTCCGGAAGAAATTTTTATTTTCGGTTAAATATCTAGTAGGCCATGTAATATGAAAAAAATCAATCAGCTACCGTTTACAGAATAAAAATATCTCCATTAGTTTCGAAGAAATTGGGGATGGTAATCTTAGGTGGGGCGCCCTATATATATATATATATATATATATATATATAGCCTTTATTATTTTCCATTCTGTAAATAGCGTAAGCTATTATTTCCAACGACGAAATTTACACAAGCAACAAAGGCCAACATGTAGCCAACGAATGGAAGAAAGCCCATTTACAAAATTTCACTGTAAACAACTTCAAACCAGTCATTAATTCTAACGTTATTAATATTTTATTGTCGATAAAACGTCGTACTTTATCAACGTTATCTAAGTTAAAATATATTTCAAACAACCCATCGGTGCATAGTAAATATTGCTGAATCCATTATTCGTTATGCTTGTACTATTGATTTCCAAAATCACTGCTCTTTTGTACGTGCAGGACAGGTTTGTTTGCTACGGAAATTAAGGCCAAGTCATTTATGTTACACCGTGATGTTTTATTTGCCATTTGTGGTTTGTGATAGCGGCACAAAACTCCCCAAAATAACCGTGAAGTTTAACTTTATAGACGCTCCGCTTTCAGTGAGCACGAAAATGTATATTTCGTGATTTCTAGAAACATCTGGTTCTATTTAATTTACAAACAAAAATATTTAGTACGCTAAAGTACGCTAGCAAAATTAGTTCATTCATAAAATACGTGCTTTCATTAAATAATTCTGTTGCTATCCTATAAATTCTAAATATAAAGGAAATTGCGAAAAGCGTTTTTATTAATGATGCAAATTAATTTTACCTTGCTCCCAACGAATTTTGCTTTGTACGAACAAAAGTTCGCGGCTTCCTAAACGATTAATACGTTAAACTTTGGTAGCAGGTGTTGTCGAGCACTTTTGACTGCAACACCAGTACAACAAGCTGCTTGCTGCATTACTACAAAATTTTAAAAGTTTCGCTGCGCCTGCCGCGGTCGACTGCAATGACATAAATTTAATTTTGAGGTAACAGATTTTTGGCGTTATGCAGTACGGCCGATAAATAGATTCATTAAAAACTTTACCCCTTCACTTCCAACTTCATTATTCTTTAAATGTCCAACTGATATATTTCCCGTTTTGTTGTCTCGCTGTTAATTGGAAAATGTTACTTTTTCCGTTGGGCATTGTCATCAACCTCTAAATTTAAATCACATTATTTATCACCCTCTACCTTCCTTTTGGCCAAACAAAAAAGGGCTAAATTTAACAAAGGATTGTCCCCTACAAACAAAGCACAAAGCTCTTGATTATGAAAATTCGGTCTTCTCGTGGGAAACCGGTAGGGCAAGGTTGGGTTAACTTAAAATCCTGTTGACTCCCCGAAGGGTCCTTCTGTTTATTTAATTTGCTTAATACTCGAGTACAGGGGAAAACCGCCCACCTAATTGCTCTCTAGTGTTATACCGAAGCTAATTTAATCAAACTATTAAATCATCTTGTGCTTAACCAAGTAACTTTGCGCATACAATTAGTTTAGCGAGTAGTTTCTTGAGTGGTGAATAATAGGGGAGCTTACAATTGGGTTATGTTACCATCTTAAGTAATAATGTTTCTTTGAAAACTATTTGTAATATTAATAATACAAGTAATGTTCTAGTAAATATCTTTTTCGTAGTTTGCACAAGTCGCTGGTCAGAACCGACATTGATGCTGAGAAGTTAACGTTCATGTATCCGACGTTTTTGCTGTAGTTCAATTACTACTATAGAGGGTGTCCATTTAATACCATGGCATTAGGGGAGAGTTAATAAGGTTGAAGGAGGTATATTTTAATGTTAGTGACAAATATACAGAGTATCTCAAAAAGGCATTGAATCGCCACCTAGGCTATAGGTGGCGATTTAAAAAAAATAGAATACCCTCTATTGTGTGTCACAATTGAGCCCAGTATATAATGCTATTTTATTTCTGCTCCCAAATACATCGTTGCCAAGTTATGATTTTTACATTCTGTTTTTGCTTGTCTTTTGCTGATTTCTTGCAAAAATTTAAGTGACATCTTAGCAAGATGTCACATAAATTCACTCCGATCTCCCATTTAATTTATCAGTAGTGTTGAAGCTAGATTTTTTATGCAGGATGTCCAAAATTATTGTTTAAATATGGACAATTTCAATTTAATTTTTTATAACGGGACACCGTATTTTATGGTGTCCTTCTACAGAAAACAGTAAAGTCCAATCAATAAACAAAATATATAAGAAAATCTAGATAGTCAAGGCTTATTCAAATCATCACGTTATAATACAACAATTGGATATTAACTTTGGGAAAATGTAAAAATCTACCCACATTTTCACCCACACCTAATGATTTTTCTCTGTGGGAATGATTTTGTTCCGTTTCAAAGAAAAGAACAAACGCTTTCAATTCGAATTATTTATTTTTATGATTAATGAAAATTTTTATTCAGACAATCATATTGTTTATTTATAATAAACAGTATGTGAACACCATGTGATTTTATAAGATTTTTACAACAATAAAATATTGGGACAATGTGCCGAAGTTGTTTTTCGGTTTTTATAAATAAACAATGACAATAACCATGAATTTGTAAGTATTCAAATGTTTTTAGTATATATCAGAACTGCTCTGGAACGATGTGCCCCAGGATTTAAAGTGTTAATGTCTTAGTAACGGTAATACTTAATTATGTTATTAGCCTTTAAGCCGTACCCTGGGCACTACAGTACCCCAGAATAACGTATTTTTTTCTCTATGGATAGGGTTTAAAGGTTAAACAAATCCATTATTGCGTTCGCTTTCGCTTTAGCATCACACCAAAAAGTTGAAATACGAATTAAGAACTTTAATTATTAATTTTTCACTTAATTTGGCAATAAATAAAGTCATTTTTGATATTTTATTTACAATTATTACATAATGTTTCCTCACATTTAGTGGATCAATGGTAGGTGCACAATCTGGCATAAATCAATAAAAAATAATATGTAAGCTTGCAGCAAATAAGTTCTTCAAGAATCAATATAGGATATCGAATATCGTTATAACCAGCTGTATAAATGTATAATTACCACTTCATTAGTTGATAGTTCATAATTAACAAAAACTTCTTTGCCAAGAGCTTTAGTAAATAATTCTAATGTTGGTATCTCTCGAAGAAAATGTCTGTTCATACATTCCTATATGATTGTGAATATGATGAGTGGATTAATTTGTTTGAGTATCAGGTGTATAATTGTCATCATTTGTTATGATTGAAAATTTATAACTTAACATTAGTTTCATAATGCATTCTACTTTAATTCAAACTTTATTTCATTTTTAATATACTCACATTAAACACATACACAAAAGCTTTACACCAACTTAAAATTTTTGTTTACTTTTATGGCCAACGTGACCAAATTTTCGATTACGTATTCATTGCTATCGCATACGCACACTAGTTCAATAACTGTTCGAGCAGTTAATCAATTATGCAGAGGAATTGATTACGTTTCCGGTGTATGGCGTTTGGAAATTCCTTTCATTACAAAGTCTGGGTACGTCCTTTGCTAACAGCTTGTTTGAGTTATGCTTTATTTGTCTAACAATCAATATGCCAAAAACCACTTCAGTATTTAAAACATCCGTGTACTCGAAGTGCAATTTTACGGGTCATCGGACGTTGAAAAATTCGTCCCTTCGTCTCGTATTTGCATAATCGAGTAGGTACCGAGAATACGGAGGGCAGAATCTGAGAAAATTGATAGAGGGCAAAAGTCCGAAGAGTGCATAGAAATAGAATTGCTACCAGTTTCCTTTAAGCGGCTTTTATTTGTGCATTAAAAAGAAAATACCATACATGTCAAGTACGTAAGATTCAAAATAATTTCAATATTGCATGTTGTACTAAAAGGTTTACGCCAAAACGACTTTTAAAATGGCCTTATTATGTACCCTGCAATCAAATCAATCATTCTAATTGACATTTATATTATAAAAGGAATGCCAAACGGGATGTAATGATTTCTTCTTGTAATAAGTCTAAATATTGATCGCACCTGCTTAAAACGTTATAACTTTAAATTTATACATTCCGGTACAGTTAAGACTAACGTTGGGATTGTAAATGATTCACAGTACCACAACTTCCTAAATTTTGTTTTGTCTCTTAGGATCCTCATCTGAACTATTAAAAGTTTCGAATGAAATGCAATCTCTGTGCAGAGCCGTTATACTCGCTCGAATATTGTGCATGAATGAATAAATACGAAGCAAAAATCGAAATTTAGGTGGCACATCGACAGGCTAGCTTTTTCGCTGACATCTGCGTTGGTGAAATAGATTTTCCCACGACGATTTGCGGCTTCTGCTCACCATCGCCTGAATGATGCTGCACGTTTTGGGTATACATAAACACAAATGCTTGTCTGTTTACGTTTTGTAATCATTCAAAGATGCGATTGTACGACGGTAACACCTCCTCACTAACCTAAGGGGTACTAAGGGTACCTTTTTGATATACTTTGAAGTCAACAAACAAGTTTTTTTCTGAAACTTTACCGAAGTAAACTACAGTAAAGGTTCTTCTAGGAATAACCACCGTTTGGGATTGGATTGTGAATACCCACGAAAAAAGGAAAGCTTCTCTGTCTTTTAGTAACAGCGCTCAGTTGATGAAATTTGTGTTTCTTTCGTAGAACCAGGAAACCATTAAAATCTGCTTGTTATAGAAAAACAAGTAGATTTTAATTTTCTGACAGATGGTACTATTCAACAATTATAGATTGAAATTAAGCATTTTGATCACTTAAGAATTCGCAGGCGAGAAAAAAAGATAAACTCTCCTTTTACACATTTTTCTTGGGTTTTTCACAAGGTTTGATGATTTTAATTCCTGCTTGAATATGATTTTCAGTTGTCTGTAACGTTTCGTAAAGTCGGTCGTTATCAATAACCAACTGGTTATTGATAAAATATTTTTTCGAAATTATGGTCTATTTGCACAATTAAGATACGAACAATACTATTATAATCTAATGTAAATGTTGATTTAAATTTTTATTTTAAGAACTTAAATTTTGTGTTAATGGGCTATTTAATTTACCATAAAAAATATTATTTTGATAATAATTAAAATTAGGAGTACTAATAATAATATGATTAATTTACCCAATTCAGCATTATTTACATGACAAATTCTGTAGTGGTGATGTGACGTGAAATGACGTCATTTCAAAAAGGAGAAAGCAAGTTAGCAAAGTTACTTACATCCAGTTTCATTGAATTCTATAGTTTATGGAGATAGCAAAAACAAAGATTGGGACTAAGTTCAACAAGGCGATGCAGATTAATTTAAATTTAATCCATAAATAAATTTGATACTTGATAAAGCGACGTATTATTATATAAAGCGACGTATTGTACTAAAATACGTCGACTTATCTCATCTATATCAAAAAAGTGCACTCCTAAAAAGTTAGAGTTGAAGCATCAGCTGAAGTATGTAAAAATGTAATGAATAAAAGCATATTTTACTTTATTGTTATAAATAACTGAAGGACAGGGAATTAATCTGAGGTTATTACGGGTGTAATAACCTCGTAATTAATCCCGTAATATCGTGCAAAGGTCAGAGAGTAAAAGATATTATTTTCAAAGGCTACATTTAGAGATTTAGCATATAAATTTTTAATCAAACTGCGATCAGAAATTGTGTGGTCAACACACAAACCTATTGAGAATCTAATTATTCTTATGCCTTATTTTGATCGCCCAAGTTTTATTTATTATTTGAATCAACTTTGTGAACACGTCAAGACTTTAAAAAGAGAAAAAATTAAAATAAATGAGTGCAGCCCAAGTGTTGAGTACGTGTTGTAATAAGTATAATAAGTTTTATAAGGAATAAAAATAGGCGATCACCCTAGTCTTAAATGATCTTGATAACTATTACCTAAAATTTTTACCAATTTGCAGCAGTGTGTACCAAGTTTAATACAGCTATGCTAAATAGTTATTATTTATTGGAAGTAAATTATGGAATACTTTAAATTGAGGGAACATTTTGAATCTAAAAGTTAGTTTAGAATGTCGGTTATAAATTGTGAATTACTACTGTGAATTACTTTGTTTATTTTTAACAATTTGAATTAGGTTGTTAGAGATTAAATAGCCCATTTAAATTGATAATACTCTAACCAATAAAATATATGTGTAACTACAAAATAATAACGATTTAGAAAAGTCTGTATTACTGATTTAAGTAAGAATTCTAAGAAAGGAAGAAGAGTAATGATTTTTGCTAATCAGTATGTTTAGAAACTAAATTTATATTTTTAATACTTCTATTTGTCGACCGGTTTCAGTATCATAGCACCATCATCATGGACACACATGGATTTTTTGATTACAAAAGTATCATTATAAACTATAATTAAAATCACGTGTTAAATTATTGTAAATATTAGGTTAAGTGTAACTTACGTTCTACACCTCTACGAACTTTGCTAACGTTGGAATATTAATCCTGATTGCTTGTATTGCACATTTAAGAAGTTTAATTAGATGATAATACATTTGAAGTTACTTATAATAAAAATTAGATTATTTCTAAAAGGCATGCTTGTCTTGCTGACGGCTAGGTTTGCAATATTAGACGGAAAACCGGTCGAACATGTTTTGTATGAAAGTGCGTAGCAATATGCGCGCGAATAATTTAGATTTTGCATAAAAAATACAGTTTAAAAATTACATTGTTATAGTGTAAGAATTATGATTATAACAGTTATATGATTTTGCATATTTATAGATAAAAACTTATATCAATTATTATATTGAACAATTAAATTAAGTAATTTTAGAAAGCTAATGTTTGTAATATAATAAAATAGCGGGTTATAAATTATTAAATTATAAAGTTAATGAGAAATTTCAATCATTAATTAGTAAAAATGAAAAGAATGTAAACAAAAAGAAAATGGCGAAATAAAGTAAAGATAATGAAAATTATATGTTTAGAATAATTGAGAAATTGATTAATTAATAATAAGTATGCAAATAAAATGAAATAGTATTAAATTTAATGTAAAGTAGAAACATATTTTTTTATAAACATTTTTTTTTCTTATTAAAAGGGTGTCCGAGGGAATGGTAAATATGTGGAATATTGTTTTCCAATTGATCATTAAGTAGTAAGGTTTCAGGGTGTTTTTTTTCTAAATTAATCTATTTCATAGCTTTCGAATAATTCCATTAAGTAGCCTTTATTCAGTTGATGAATGATTTTGATGTTATCAAATGTGAACTAATGATTGTTAAAATTTATGTGGCTACCGAAGTTTGAATTATTGCTTGTGAGGTGTTCTTTGACTCTAATTTTGATTTTTTGCCGGTCTCTCCTATGTATGTAGCATTGCAAGTTTCACATACAAGGGTGTATACACTATTTTTTTCTACTAATTTGGTAGGTGGTTTACTACTGTTAGGTATGTTTTATAGATTATGGTTTGTTTTAAGGGCAAGTGAAATGTTGAATTTATTAGCAATGTTTTTAATTTTGTTACTGATTTTGCATTGGTAAGTTATGGCTCTATAGATTGGTTTACGTGTGTCTTCTGTATGTAGTAGTGTTGTACGGTTATTTATGTACGGTCTATTACAATTTGTTGTATTATGTTTAACTCTTTTTTGATGTTATTAAAACTGGGTATATAAAATAATACTTTGGATTAATGTGATTTGTTCACGTATTACACACACCTGATGTAATAAAAATAATAATTTGGATTACTTACATAAGAGGTCAGCTACTTACAGAATAAATTTTGTAAGTGCAAAGGTAATAAAAGCTAAGAATACCGGTTGCACTAATTATTGCTCTTAAGTTAGCGGGAAATGAACGAAGCATTAGCTAATCAGGTTGAACATTTCAAATTTGAATTCCCTAATATGATTGGTTAATAGCTTGTTAACGATCTGCCAACTTGATAGCTGAGTGCAATCGGGGATTTTTCATTATACTTGATGTAGATTAACTTACGTATACACATTTTAAATTTGTAACTTGAAGATTTGTTACCTTTATTTACTTGTTGTCATTTTTATTGCGGCACACTTCTGTCACATTTATGTTTTTGAATGCAGTGGTCTGAATACAAAGTATAAGGCTTATAAATGGAATGTGCATTCGTCTGTAAATATTGTTTTATTTTACTCATTTTTCTGTCTTATTTTACTCATTCTTTGCGTTCTAAACTGTCGCACCTATTTCTTGTATGCAGTCGTTTTCTCACTTATGTGCACTAAACAGTTGTTTTACATTAACTAAAATTCTACAGTATTCTACACATGGAGTGATTATAAAACATATGCGCTGAATACATCCAGGATAAATGAGGTATAAAACTTTAGCTCGCGCGATGGTCTTCCACTCTAAAGTAGGTTACACTACTGATTTTTCTAAACTTCTACTCCAACAGAAAAAAAAAACGGTATTATTTTTCTGCTGGGAATTTTATTTTATGCTGCCGTTAAACTTCCTCTTTTCTATATCAAGTGCTTTTGTTTACAAATATTTCTTTAGCAGGTGTACTAGATAAGGAAATTTTGTTACTTATTTACAACGAAGCACTTGGCCATACGAAATGATACAGAATTCATTTAAAAAGATATATATTAGTTGAACATCCATTTAAATTACTTTACTTAACATAATGGTTAATAAATCTATATTGTATGCCACAAAATTTCTAAATATTAAAAAAAAATTAATTCAATTAATTTAAAATTTCATTTAAAAAAAATTGAGATATTAAACGATTTTTGATATTTATACATAAAAAATAAGGTATTTCTGGATGTTCTTATGAATTGCCTATTCAAACAGATTTTTCTTTTTCCTAAAAAATGTAAATCAAAAATATGTTTCATTTAGAATATTAAGCACCAGTGTTACAAATATAAAATGATAAAGTTTGCACTTGCTCAATATATCTCGAAACAGAAATTTCAGCTAAAATAAAGTTTAGTTGAACTATTGGTAATATAGAAATGTTTTTTCGCAAAAAAATTGTTTTGGTAGTTGCTTCGCATGTCTATTCTTTAAAATCACGTAAATAAAAATTGATGTTAATAAATGTTAATACATAATTTTAATTATATTTGGCGAGCAATTTTCAATTACGTGCATTATTTTTAACGTTAGGTATAGCATGCGGGTAAAACCTTATCAGAAATTACCTACCCTAAAACTCTAATACTGCGAAAATTTAAATTTTTTAAATTAAATTTAAACTAAATAAAATCTAGAAAATGCGTTAATCGGTAGCGAGTATCGGTAATTTAATTAAAAATGTATTGAGCATTAATTAATTGACGAACCAAGTGAAATATTTTAAAAAAACATCTAAGTAAACTAATAAAAGGACCGTTTAAAAGGAAGGAATCCGCCCTTTTTGTATGAAAAACAAAACAAAATTCATTTGTTAACATATGTTTTTAAAAGTTAGTTTGTATCAAAACAAACATACTTGATGCAAGTATCAAGCATCCTCAGTTATACAAATATAAAATAATAAATGTTGATGAACTCAATATAGCAAAACACGTTAATAAACATGAAATCCCTTCATAGTTGATTATTTTAGAAGAAGAGAACGAAATGTAGCTAAAAGGCATTATTGAATTTTTTGAAACAACGTAACAGTATATAATTTATTATTAATTTTAACTTTAAACACATATTTAATTTTTATGTAAAAGCAATTATTAGGTACTTTGTTAGGTTAATGAGTATATGTAGTGAGTGAAAAGGTAGCAAGAGAAATGTTTCAAATTTAAAATTAAATTAGCATATCTAAAGGGAAGTTAAAGTGTCGCCAAATTAATCATAAATGGACAAATAAAGTAAGTCAGTTTTAAGATATTTAAGAAATGGCTCGGTAAGTTTATAAAAAGGCATTTCAAAAGGTAGGAAGTTGTCTGGAGTAAAAACAGCATATTTTGAATATGAAGGGTCGTTGATATGAGTACAATATTAGAATATTTCGTCTATTTGATGTCTCTCAAGAACGAAAAGCAAACTTTCGTTAAACATAGTTTTCTTAATATTCTTGGCATTACTTCTCTTTAGAAAGACGCTCATTAAAATGGTTAACAGTAGAAATCAAGCTATCGAAATAATTAATGGTACTTAGGAAACCGATGCAAAGCTGAGTGAGCCAGGAATTTAATCTTTATTAATTTGTATAATTCAAATTCAGCATTCAATGAGAAAAATAACTAATTTTACTGTCAAAACAGTTTAGAATTTCTATTTTTTAATATGATACATGCAAGATTCAAGTTTTTGTTGTACGAAATATATTTCGTTTAAGTACCTTTATGTTTTGTGTACACTCAGAATCATAGACAAATAATTCATCATAAGACAAATAATTCCGTACATTACAGTACGTAAGTGTATAAGAAGTTCGACACTGGACACTGGATAGTGCCACCCTATATCATGGGAACCAATAAAGGTTGGAAGAAGATATTTTACAGCGCGTATTCATAAAGACAATGAATTTTATTGAGGCTACACTAAAATTGTGTTTTGTGGTCTGGTATCGCTTTGATTTGATATTTTGGAGAAAGTGAATGCTTTGAAATACTACGGCTCGAATTTTTCCAATCAGCACGGTCGGCTGAACACGTATGCCGTGGCATAACGTTCAGTGTTCTGGATCCACAACATCACATTTTTATCTATACGTACTTTAAGTGTCGCAGTTGACTACTAGTAAATATTTTATGTGCCATAAAAATACTTTATGCAATTTACTGTCAAATATGTGCAAATTTTATTTTGCTAAATTCGGGTATGCATTTGCTCGACTTGTAAATAATGCACTTACTGATCACATATCATAATATGCTATTATGGTGCATCAAGCTGCATTAACGTGGGATTTGACATACATATATTTGCATTACATTTTATATACACCCATCTGATATTCGAGGTACATTCATTAAACAATTTAGTGGCTCTATCGCTTATCCATGCCCGTATTAACCAAAATAAAACACTTTGATTCTAAAAATTTGTCTATGTTTTAAGCAACGATCATTTGAGCTATTTTCCTACTCTTTATAGTAACGGGGATATTGGATTACATATTTCTTTAACTAGATTTTCATAGGGTAGCCAGTGGCAACGCTGAAAGCATAGATGTTTCACTGAATAACTTTTAATAAGCCTGTCCAATTTCCAGTTCTGTAAAACCACAATGTACCAGCATGCACTACTCTTGCATTTTCATGCATACTCTGGCATTTCTTTGAAAGAAGTTGCCCACAAAGAACCCAAGATATATATCATAATTACGAAAAAATATTCTTCTTCACATCTTAAGGTAAAAAACAGCTTCGTTAGCATAGTATTCACAGGGATATTTAAAACAATTAATCGTTTCTAATAAAATGTTGAAGATATTCTTGAAAATTTATATAATGACCATATAATTGAAATTATTAATCTATAGACAATAATAGCAAAATAATAACAATAACAACAATAAATATCACGTTAAATTTATGCAAAAGTTCCCGTTGAAACCCATGCATTCTGTTTGTGAATTCGTCTGTGCAGACATGGGAATTAACAATACCTCTAATAAAGCGAAATGTACCTTCATCATAGGTAAACGTAGTTATCCTATTTGATATTAAGACTAATTGTCTACGTTTGTGATCGTGACACTAATTACATCGATTTGTCGCATAGCAATCATATGCGGTCGAACCATTACTAATCATGAACCATTATCTTCATTGATCCATGAATAATAGGCACTAGGTTATAATTATTTAACGGTTTAACCTTTAATTGTATTTTTTTCGTGTACTATTCTACTCAGTATTCCTTGCAGTAGAGAACTATTAAAATGCATAATATTACTAAAACTGTAACGTTATTAGCCTCCTCCCCACATTTTCAGCAATAAATTCATATAATAAGCTATCGTAAACATAATTAGTGTCCTGGTACGCCCCGATATTGTGGTAACCTAAATATGGGATGCAAGCAAGAACGCAGTTTCGTTGTAGCACGCACGTGTAAACCCAACTGTAGAGAGCTGTTTATTTTTCAGTTCAAATGATATTATTTTAATAAACAGAATAAAACTCACCGTAATGTTATGTGCAAAAGCACGTACTGCCACCTGTATAATTCGCTTTTCCAATCTATCTTTTATGTCAATTAGCACTGTGTTGAGTGTTTATTCATTAATAACGCAGCAGCGAATCTACCGACCAGTGATTATAAACAAATAAATTACGAAAACCCGCAAATTGGCAGGTAATTTAATTTGCGGATTCCTGAAATTGATAATTATTATTATTGCGGATTGCCTTTATGCCAATTAAAACAAGTAGTTTCATGCGGTATTTACACGTATATTTTCCCAATAAAGTGGTAATCTCCAGATTCTAGAGCTGATTGAATGAGTACATGGAGCACATGGAGTACACCGAGCTTGACTTCATAAAAGGAAAACAAAAAATATAAAAATATTACATTAAATACTTCAATTTTGCACTTCATGTAGCAGGGCTTATTATTTAGCTTCTCTCTTTCTTCTTGCTTGCCTTTAACGAATTTACGAACAATGCAGTTGTATCATGCAGTTGTAAAAAAAATTCAATCAATTTTTTGAACCAATTTTGTGAAATTGGTCTAAATTCAAAGCTGTAACTTTTTACGAGTGCACCTTTGGATAAAGATAAATTGGATTAAATTGACCCGAAGGAAGCTGTGATTAAACGTTGGAACGAATTCTCTTCCTCTCACTGATCCAACCGTATTTGACACATGAGTACTCATTACAGTTTGTTATGGAGTTCAATGTTTACACTGGAACTAGTTCTGCCAAGTTCAAAAGAAACGTTAAAGAATCACGATTTATATCAAGCAGAATTTTTGCACACAAGTAAACATATAGGTACAATTAACATACGATATGTGATATAGTTTCCAAAATTATCAACTAAAATTTAATTTTTGTGTTTGATACAAAATCCCTCGAAAAATAACGATATAAACGATAATGCAAGGAATTCTAACTGAAAAACATGGGTGGCACAACGTAAATACTAATTCCACTGGCCTTTGTAATCGCCTTTTGGTACTTTTGTCGGTTTAAAGCCATAAAATTATTAATTCGAATAATGATTATTTATGCGTAACAGCCGCCCCGTGACCGCTGGTGTTTGGCGAAATTTATTTATTTGCAGCAATCGTATTGGGTATTGTAATTTGGTGGTCTGGCTAAATATCTGATTTCTATGTAGTAATAAAGAGGATGTTTCAGAATTATAAACGTTTAATCCGTATCTATGTAGATCCACTAAATCCTAAGAAATATCTTGGTATTTGTACTTACGAAATATACAGGAGTTAGTAGAAAACACACAAAAGATATATAAAGAGCTTAAATTGTTTTGGAAATAATTATCTCGCAAATGGTGAAAAATTGTATGGTGGGTAAAACTGATTTTAAAAAAATGTAATGTAAAGTTATGATAAATACTCAAGCAGGAAAGGGAAACTGTATGTATTACAAGGTTACAGCCCAGTGTAATAAATAAGATAAATCTGGTGTGAAATACTCACACAGCTTTCTCTTACCTTGTTAAAATTTTGAAGATTCTTCTCCTCTTATACATTTATGGAACATATTTGATAGGTGAGTATTGTTTAACAAAGAAGGAACCCTGCCAAAAATCCATCGGTATAAGTATTCTTAAAATTTTATTAGATGAATAATTGTAATATAACAAAATTAGCTTAGTGAAATGTAATTTCTTTGCAAAAATGTCTCAATAACTCCTAAACGGTGCGACTTTGGGCAAATGTATGTTTAATAAACTCATTCAAAAATTTCACAAGGAATTCAAAAATAATATGTAGAGTATTCCATTTAAAAAAAACCTGAAGTTAGGTAGTGTTTAACGAAATTGCATTGAAACCAAACGTAATTCTATTTGAATTCTGCTAATTCTATTTGAAATATTTTTCGCTGAAATGAACTCCAAGGGGGCTACGGCTCGCATTACTAACCTCCATGTTAAGTAAATGACATTCTTCGTAAAAAATGTCTAATAACTCCTAAACGATGAGACTTTGGAAATGTACGTTTAATAAAATCGATGTACGTATTTGAATCCTTTTTTGTAAAATGATTAGAAATAGGATAGGGATAATGTCCAAAATATATCAAAATCTCACCATCAAAATTTTGGACCGAATGCAATACTTTCTCTTTATGAGAGAAAGTAAAACACTGTGAGAGCGCACATTTAGCGAAAGAGAAAGTAAAAATGAGTTTGTGCAAGAAACGAATTTAATTGAATACGTAAAAAAGAAATAAAAGTCCAAAAGTAGAAAGAACGCTGAACGATTGAAGTTCATTTGTCGATTAAAGTACAAACACTCGTAGAAACTGCAGTAGGAAATAAACGTAATCTTTTATTGCAACGTTATTGTTAGAAAAAATTTACGGAAACTACTGAATGTAGGAATTCACTAGAATGAATGAAGATAGCAAAACATAATGAATTTTTAATGTGGTAAAATATTGTATATTTTTAGATATTTTAGAACACCAATCTGCCAATAAGGGCAGTAAGGACAATAAGGGCAATAAGGAAGGGCTCAAATAGAAATAATAAGATTAATTGAAACAAAATATAAAGAAAGTCTTCTTTATATTGACTGTCCTATGCTCAATATTGGATAACTATTGATCCAAAATAAGTATAAGGCCGAAAAGAACGATGAACAATCAAATATAATATAGAATGAGAACATAGAATAATTTTTTTTATTCTATGTTCTATGTTCTTATTCTATATTATATTTGATTGTTCATCGTTCTTTTCGGCCTTATCGATATTTTGGATCAATAGTTATCCAGTATTGAGCATAGGACAGTCAATATAAAGAAGAATTTCTTTAAATTTTGTTTCAATTAATCTTCTTATTTCTAAATAGAATATAGAACCTGATTAATTGAATTCAAAGAGGAAAATTTTCGAATAAAGCCAATTTATTTTAACTTCTTTCTAGAAGTAGATACAATTGCGTGAGGCGGAAGAGCAAAGTTGTAAATAATTACGCGATATTTATAGTCACAATTAAAAAGCTACTATAGACAGAAAGCAAAAATGTGTTCGCTTTGAGTCAAAATCATATATAAAAGCAGTTTTGTCAAATTTGTCCATTTTTTTCGCGATATAGATTCAAACTTTGGCACCAAGTTTATACCTCTTTAAAATCATCGTATGACGCTTTACGTAAGTTTTTTCAACGTTGGAAGTTATCCGCAGCAACTTATTACTTGCATATAGTTTATTTCAGACTGAGCACAAACAACGATGAGATGGGAAAGTAAAATATCCCTTATTCTATTATTATAGGACATATAACATAACACAATAACATAAGGATATATAACTAAAGCGGCAAACGATAAATAGCCGGTATAAGAAAATTCATCGAACAACTACTTACTATTCAGTCATAGCGATGGAAACGTGTGTCTCTTGGGTATAAATCGTAATAACTTTCTGTTAACAAGCTAACAGTTATGAGTGGCATATGAAGTTGAATAAAAGTTAATTAGTTGAATTACAAAAATATGTTTACAGAGAGGAGTCGTTGTAAACCCTCGTATGATATTTGAAGCGACTGAGGATTTTTATTTGGTCTATGGGTAATATCATTCCGACCTTCATGAGTGTTCAGACTCTTCGGCTCAGAAGTTACGGAAATTGGAAATTAAAATGGAACACAATGAAAAAGAAAAAAGCGATAAATTAGTTTTCTAAAACAGTTTTGGGTACATTGCACACATCAAAAGCGATGAACAAAAAATGAAAGTGGTTTAAAAGTTAAATCTGTTTATACTTTTTAGCTTTCCGGAGATCTCCGCTTCGAAGAAACATTGACATTTCGCCGCCGTAGGTTTGATAGGATAATCCCTTTTATGCGCAATTTAATATTGCGGTTATGGGGTTCATGGCGCAAAGTGATTTGGGATGAGTGTTCAAAACTTCCTTAAATGTGATTTGGGTGAGAGAATTTTTTCTGAATTTGATGTTGTGTTTGTGGGATTTTTATTAAGTTTAATAAATTTTTAATCTTTTTTTAACGTAATCTTTCTTGTCTAAAGGACTATTCCAGCATTTTTGTTTGCTGTAATGATGTTGTAATTGGTTAGTTTTTGTTTTGAACTTCGAATGATTTTTTGTTCTTTTTTGGCGTTATATTGTTTTTTTATTATTTTCAATATTTTTCTTTATTTTAATCACTGAACTGGCGTATTGCATGTGTAGGTTGTTCTTATAGTTTGTTGAAAGTTGAAAATGTCAGATAATACCCATGCACTTCCATTTCAATTGGGCTCCCTATATAATAAGGTACAAAAAGAGCACAAATGCCCCGAAACCGAACAAAACCAGGCAATTAACGAACCAATTTCGAACGCATTAAAGGCATAACACCTCACCATATCAAATTCCGAAGCTATACAACTTAGTTCGGGCGTCAAGTTTAATTTAACTACCACTGCCTCTGCGTCTACATAGGGCTAACTATAGCTTTTATGGCAAACCGTGTAATAACTTTCTATGCAAAATTTTATTGCTATCGATTTTACTCGATACAAAATTTTCTTCGCTTTGCAGCGTTTACGTGATAATCAGTCGGTTAGAGAAGGATGCGTTTTAATTTTAGGAGATAAAGTTCCCATCTGGTGAGCGGAACATTATATTCAATAGTACGGACTTGAAATTAGACTTTTGATCCTTGATACTGTTTTTTTTGTAGATGAAATGCCTACAAAAGATTATAAACAATACTCTGCAAGACACCGAGATAAATTGTTTTTACTGATAACAATAACTAATAATAATAAATACTGTTTTAGGGCGTATTATAATTTCACTGTCACCTACGCAATTTCACTTTCTGGAACCGGCAGGAAAGGGACAGTGCTAAATCCACGTTATCAAAAATGTGTATTAATATTAATTGATTAATTAATATATCATTATTTGATAATATCTGACACTAAATAATGTATAGATAATATACATATTTAACATTTATTATTTAAAGGTGCATGGTTCATAGAGACACCGTCTACAAAAGTAACCACAATTACTATATACTGTCGGTTACCCAACAAACAAAGTATAATTACTGCTTAGGTTAATTGATTGCAACTCAATTTAATACGTGTTTAGGTAAATTGCGTTTCCTGCTCAATCAGACATTTAATCACCTTTCATGAATTTTGGGCATCACTTAAAGCATACTAAAAGCAAGCAATAAGGATGCAATTACTGCGACAACAGCGTGCATAATTATTTGTGGTAAGAAAAGGATAAGGAAACAGAGATTTTATGTGTGTATAATAGGTAAATTAACAACAATTAATGCTGATCTAAAAGTATAATTAAGAGAGTTAAACTTTTTAGTGTGACTTCAAAATCAAAATATTATTAGTATTACTGATTGGTATTACTGTTAATTTCAGTAGGATTAGGAATTATGTTGATTAATGTTTGTTC
>JAWQRJ010000786.1:0-18410 GCA_033557515.1 Diorygopyx duplodentatus | reverse complement strand
GAACAGAACAACAATAACATGATAAATATTCAATACTAATAGACGTTTTCGTTATAGGGAGTGGTGAACACAAATCCGTAAATTACGGTAAACACCTGCGTATTAATAATATAGCCAGTAGAGTAAATGTACTTTCGATCACCATCGGTACATGATATTTACTGCTCCAATTTACAAAAGGCTTCATATTTTCATAGAGTGCTCCTCAAACTTATATTATTAAAAATAATAAACATATAATATTACTACCTCCCACGATTCTTTGTATCTTTTTATTTTAGATTTGTGTCGTATTGAAAGGTATTCGTTATGTATAATACAATAAAATCAAAATAAATTGGTACGCAACAATCCGAACCATCTTCAAAAACACCTTTCGTTGTCAATTAACTTGACGTTGTCCATGTCAAACTTCGCTGTTTATAACACAATCATTTTAATGTTATTGTTCTCTGCTTTTCAGGTAACGTGATGCCGATATAAGTACAATTACAATCAATACAATTGATTTTGTAAACTACATTAGAACTAAGGCTTATAGTCATTCTATCTTTCATTATTGAAAAGAGGGTCTGTCTTAAGGGTTTGTCTTAAGATACTGAGCAATCTTCATATTGACATCAAGTTTAAATATGTAAGAAAATTTACTATACAGGGTGTAACAGTTAAAGTAATAAAAGCAAATATATCACACATTTAGGGAAATAGAAGAAAAACACTTTGATAAAACTTAATCAGGGCAATAAAAGCTATAAAATGGATTTAAAAAATTAACATATCCACTTCTGGTTCTCCCGAAAATTATACCAATCTTATAGAGAATTAATTTCTTTATTCAATCATGTCAAAAATCTATATGGTTCTATAAGAAGAATATTGAATAAAATGAAAAATAAATTTTGGAATAGGCGGCCATGGAAATTTGACCACAGTAGGTTTGTAACAGGAATATCACGTAGACCATGGAAATAATGTTAGGAGTTGTGAATATTAGCTGTTTATATCAGTTTTAGAGATTATGGTTTCCAGATTGACAAAAAGCACTCACTCTAGAGTATTATTAATCATCAATTATCAATCTAACGAAAATTAATCTTTGATTTCATGCCTGGCGGTACAACCGGAGTTTTTGGTCGTACGGTGTTAATTAACATCGTTGTCATAGTTGGACATACTATTACACGATTACAAGTACTCAATTACACCGCAATTCATAATTTTCTGATTGCAACTTTTCATTAAACCATAAATATCATCAATCATAATCAGTGAATTCTAATTTAAGCGAATGTAGAGGTACTTAATTTCTATAGCCTACGTGTCAGTTCTTCTTTGGGCATAATATGAAGGTCTGTTTATTTATTTCTTGGGAAGTTATTGATGTACCGGAATCTTTTATAACGAGTGATTATAAATAATTGTGATTTTTTTGTTCAGTTGCCAACGTACTGGAAACCTTATGTGGCGTACTTGATTCGCAATTTCATACATATGCAACCAAGCATCAATTAAAAGGCTGCTTTTGATACTTCATTTATAAATGTAGTAGCATGATAAATGAATTGTGGTGATTCATTTTTGAAAGGGATTCCAAAATTCCAAGTAGTAAATCTTGTTTTTCATCGTTAATACCATAGAACGTCTTATTTATAATATCCTTTATTTACGATAACACCAAATTGCAAAACATAACCTAAAAAATTCGACGCAAAATTATCAACGCCACAAAATTTTCCATTTACCACCCGGTATTACAGTATATTATGACTTTTCAAGAAATTTTCAAGAAACGGAATCTGCAATTTTATATAATCGAAATTATATATTATAATTATATAATCGAAAAAACTATGCCAAAATAGGCTAAAACGGCTATTCAAAACAGGTAACATTATTTCCACCTCCTACTGGATATTCTTATTGCAAATCTACTGCGGTTGAATATCCATAGCCTATCCGAAAACTTTATTTTTGATTTCACTAAATATTTTTTTCTTATGAAATCATATGAATTTTGCACATCATTGAATGAAGATACCAATTATCTATAAGATGTGTTAAAAAGCAATATATGATTTCATTTAAAATAAAGAAGAGGACTTGTTAAGACAGAAGTGGATTTGTTAATTTTCTAAATGTAGGGTAGAATTGGTTGAACTTATTTAAAATGGTACTCTTATGCGAGATAGAAACCGCACATGTTAGATCATTAGCATATTTATAAGTAAAAGTAAGTAGTTGCAATGGAAAGTCCGGGATACAGCTGTCTAACAATTTGTCTAATAACATTGTTATGTTAGCCAAGATGGAGCTTAATGGATTACCCAAGGGGTACAACATTTTTGTTGGAAAGTTTTTCTTTCGAAAGAGAAAGTGAATGAGGAGATCTAAAATCTTACAATCTCCATAAACGTGTCCTTGTTGAGTGGTGTTGGATTGCATTAAGTTTCAGCTGGTGGAGATGATGTCATACCCATTGGGAGGAACTTGATGTGCCATTTTCTTTAACCTTCTTTATGGACCTTTGGAAGGGTGTGGAATTTTGGGGATGGTTTATGATAATCTCCGGTATGTGGGTTGATCCATGTCACTTTTTCAAGGAGAATTCTACATATCTTAGGCCCGGTTGTTAGCATTATTGTTAACGTCATGCCAAGTTCACAACGTTGTTAAGCAATCTGGATGGTGGATTCAAATTTGAACATTCAAAATTCTCTAACCTGATGGGCTAATCGCATTGTTAACTTTGCGATTTTTGATCATAAACTTAACTATGCAACCCTACTTTATTATTGTTGATTTCTTAGTTAAACGTTGGATCCTCACCGATGAGTAGATAGGTATTGTTGTTTTGGAGAAGTGGATAAGCTTTATTAATATATTTTCATTTGTTCATGACAACTGCTATGATATATTTAGCAGGCTGGCCTGAGATATGAGTGAAGTATTTGGTCCATATTGGTCTGAAATGTCTGTCTGGAGTCTTATCTATGACAGAAATTAATCAACTGGTGTGAAACACTCACACAAGTTTCTCTTAACTTGTTTTAACTTGAATTTTAATGATACTTTTCTTCTTATAAATTAAAATTAAATTAACTTAATGTACGACTTACTGCCCTGCATTAAGAAAATACAGGTCAAATAATATACAACTAAAGTTGCATAATGTCTAGAAGAACACCCTGGAACAGCCTGTATATAGTAAAATAATGTTATATCATAGGGAAGTGAAATTACTGTAACTTTTTAGATCTAAAATACTAAACATAACTTACACGTGTTCTTAATAATTTTATAAGAATATGTAAAGGTAATTTATTCTTATAAGAAGATTGCATTTCTTTTAGGCACGTTTATATTGATATACTAAATAGTCATGATTATAATTAATCATCAATTACAATTTAATTAACCATATGTCTGGGGTTAGATGGACACATTCTAGTTCATAGGACGTTCATAGGCATTACTGAAAATCTTCGCACCATTTTGAAGAATGACGAAAATCAATTCGCAGCCAGGTTTCACTTTTATGATCAATATTGGCCGCTTGATGAATTTAACATCTCAAGAAATTGCAGCAGTCAAAGTAATACCTGCAGGGATTTTTTTTCATTATTGCAACCTAATTGTATGTCAAATTTAATTCTTGGCTTCTCTCTTCTTGGTTTTTCTGTCTTTCTTCTTGGTTTCTGGATGGTCACCGTGTTATTAGATACACTACATGTTGACGTTTCGCCTTACTTTACCAACTTGATAAGTAAGAACAACTACCCTGGAAACCTACAACTTTTAATATCTTCCTACTTTTCAGAATTTTGTGCATGTTCGGATATTTTTCCAATCCCCACTACTTCTAATTTTATATAATTAGGACAATGAACGTAATGCTTCAGAATGACATAAGCTCATTTATTTCAGAAGTAACAATCTCTGTTACTTTTGAAATAGTTGAGAAATTGAACGCGACGCACTGTACTGTCCTAGAAAAATACTAAAAGTAATAGTAATCCATAAACATCGTAATAATCTGAATAGAGATACAGGGTTCCCCCTCCACCACATCTGGAAATTCGTAATTAACCTGACCTATTGCGTTAACCACTAATCATCGATCCGACTTTAAGAAAAAAAAACTTTATCCGAAGTACAGTATTCGCAAGAATAAATAATGTATTCCAGGAACTTTATCCCGCATCAGAGCAAAACTTTAATTGCATTAATTAAGCCCATTATCTGCCCTATTGTGCCGGTCGCTTAGCAGATCCCAAGAACTTGCTTGAGGTCGGCTGAGCTCCGGATCGAATTCTCGGAAATCAGCCAACCCCTGTGGCGTCACCATCGATATGACGTTTTTCAATTAAATCCGGGTAGAGGTGTATTTTGCAAAAGCACACACAAAGATCGGCCGGCGTGGATCTATGCTACGGCGCTTGCGTCCTTTGCGAGATATTCACGGTCGAGGCGATCGACGCTAGCTGAAAACCCCGGCTTGTGGCTTCAGTACCCCTGGCGGTGGCGACGCGAACCAAGCGCGCTCAAAGTACGCACTCATCGTTATCACTGCAGCTGCTGAAAATTCGAAGTTACTCAACCGCAGAAGACGGACGCAACGTTGGCAACCAGTCCGAACTTTCTTCAGGAACTGCACGAAAGCGATAATATAATTGCTGCATGTAAATTAATAAACATACGTACAGAGATAAAAACATCAAAGGCAGAACTGTCATTATTAACGTTACATCTCCAGTTTACGGGCTTTGTATGGTACATCGCGCAATTGTGTAATTACTTCAGTTTCTAAGAGCATCAGAGTACAAGGAAAGTTTTTCAGGGATTCTCTGATTGTCCAATCGAAAATTGAAGCAAAATACTCGGTAAGTTTTGTGTTTATTTGTGTCTAAGAATTAATTTCTATCTTATCTAGGAATTAATGTGGTTAACAAATGTTTATTTCTGCAACAAATATTTACTTCTACAGCCGATGGCCCTTGATTCCATGATTAATAAATTGAATCAAGTGGGTGGGCTATATTAAGAACATTATTGATGTTTCTTCAATTAGTTAATTGTAGTTGGGACAGCGATATTTCAACATAATGAAAATGGTGCAATTCGCCAAGAGCTTAAATTTAATCTGAAGCCATGCTATTAACGCATTATAAAGTGTTTACTTGTAGTACATGATTTTGTGTGTTACTTCCTAACTTTAATCCGATCTTCAATTAATAGAAAATTAATGGAAAATAATTAGTGGATGTTGTGCAATAACATAAATAAAATTAAAATAGATAATAAAAACTTAGTGAATGTGTTCACCAACTATTGAACCACGTTCGTCGATAAAGCAATCCAAATTTGACGGAGAGAAACTTAAAGTTTGTTTCCTTGTGAACAAAATGTGTTTTAAGCGATATGCTGTTACGTAAAACTTTCAATGATAGAAAAAGTTGACTTACCTTGAACCCATTTTCCATAAATAACACAACTAAACAGCGGTTCTGTTTTATAAAGTTTTACACCTGATTCTAAATGCATTTTCCTCACTGATTTTTAATTAGAAGTCCTTTTTCCAGTAGCAGCTCTAATTTTTGAGCTATGAAGAGGGGCGATTTTTACAAAAAAATATACCAATTTTAAGCTACAACCAAGACTAATTTGAATAAAATTTTCTTTTATAAGATTTTCTCGCATGGGCCGACTCAGGAGCGCTACTTTGAATGCTCCAACAGTAGTCAGCCATCATATTTACATTCCAGTAATCCTGGTATCGCTCTTCCATAGTGCGATTCCACAGTGTTTTGATGGAAGGGTTCTCCTTGCTCCTCACTTAAATCACCAAGATTTTCAAGAAAACGGTTGGCAGACTTTTTATTTCCTAAGAAATTTTTCACTACCCAAACAATCTCATTACACGCATATTTTTCAACATCTGTCATGCAATTAGGGAAATTTGGATCATTTATTAATTTTCTGATCTGAGGGCCATAAAAAATACCAGCTCTTCTCTTCTCTTTTCAGTACTCAGTTTTGGAAAAGTTCTCGTGAGAGAACTTTTGTTG
Source organism: Diorygopyx duplodentatus (assembly GCA_033557515.1). Lineage (NCBI taxonomy): Eukaryota > Metazoa > Arthropoda > Insecta > Coleoptera > Scarabaeidae > Diorygopyx > Diorygopyx duplodentatus. Next base: position 12,345 of record JAWQRJ010000786.1, on the reverse strand, counting down.
AGAGCTTTTGTTGAGAGCTTTTACGTACTGCTTTATAAGCCCTAATTTAATATGAAAAAGGGGTAATATTATATGGTCTCTGGACACTAGTGCGGTATTTATCATATTCAGTCTACCCGGAACTAGAGCCTTCCTCAAAGGTCAACATTGTTATGTTATGTTATGCAGTTATGTTCTGCGTATTTTCTCCATTACTAAAGAAATCGTAGGGTATTATTCTTTAACTTTGGTTCAATGTGCAATAGGCAAAGAACCCAGTTTATTGCCATTGTGCTATAATAAGTCTATAAATAAGCGGCAATCATTTGAATCATAGTTTTTTAATCCCATTGCAACCATTAAACTAGGAATATCGCTTCAAAACAAAATCATCCTCTTCAGAAATGAAAGGGAGTAAATTCTTTTTCCTTCTGCGATAGACCGAGATATTTATTTCTGGTGTTACTAGATTTCTTTCTTTCAACCAAGAAGCTAGAAGTTTTGACAGTTCGAGATCTCTGATCAAGTCATCTAGGTCATTTTGATTCAGTGGTCTAGGTTCGCCGGGGCAGTAAAACTCACTATCCTTACCATCATCACTATCTTCTGGGTGTTCCTGAGATGTACTTGGTTGAGAACGTTCCTGGGAGGTACTGGGTTATGGCTGTGGTGCTAACTCATCACTAGAACTCATAACAGGTTTATTAGCAGATTTTTAAGTTGAGATAAATCCACTTGGAACGATTTTTGATATGTATTCCGGTAATATTCGCAACGCAAAAAGAACAGTCATCATGATGGTTTGGTGGTTCACGCCAAATCATTGGAGTTTTCTACTTAAACGTAGGCCTTTTCTTATTTGCCCATAAACGCAAAGACTCCACACAGCTTCTACACACCAAATTTGGAATCCAGGCGACATTCTTTAAACATATACTGCCACAAATAAAACAAAAACTGTTAGCTTTGTTTACGCAAGTTCTTCTTGATGACGACATCACAATAGATTGATTGAATCTGATTAATTACTGCACTGTTCGTAACAATTTGTCGACTAAGAAGTGAATTTCTAGGGGGTACCTGTATCTCAAAATCTAGAACTACTAGATAAACTGTGAGCGTAGATTTGAAATCAGCAGCGTCAAATTAGTAAAAAAACAGTTGAAGAACTTCATGCAAATGAAAAAAAAATGCGATTTTGTTTACCAGTGTAATTTTCAGTAAACAAGAAAAAAATAAATGAAATGTCAACAATATTTTACTGAAATATTATGGTATATAGTAGACATTCAAAATAATTTATGACAAGAAAAATATTCGTATATCTTAAGTTGTTGAAAATCATAAATAATTTAAATATGTAGCGTCGTAGAAACCCTCTTTCTACACCGCTATATATTTTGATTATTTATGATTTTCAACAACTTAACTCTAATCATACACAAAACTGTATACATACACTACACACAAACATTTTGTAATTGTTATATTGCTTATAAACAAGTTTTTAAAATTAATTATTTCGTATCGACTTCAAAATACAATTTTAAAGTTGAAGAGCTATCTATCATATTGTAACTGAAACAAACAAAATATATAGTTTCGTACACATGTGTACGTACCACCTCGAAGGCGATTTATTCACTACATTTTTGTCACTTATTGTTTTAAAAGTTTTAAAGAAAGTTCTAAAAACAACGATTTGTACATTTTCTTTTTATATAACATTTATCACACACGTATTTAAGTTGTCAAACCTGATCTCGTTGGCATCAGCAGCTTCCTTGTACTACCGGAAACGATATATTGAACTTTTTTAATCAGGTAATATCCTGGATTTTTGATTACTGCACGTAGAGGGGTGCTATAACGAAACGTAAAAACTTTTGTTCATATTAACAAAATTCAAATACTGCAAAATTGGTGTTTGAGCTTTATTTATTGAACAAGGAGAAGGGAACGTATATCGCACACACTAGAGTGAGCGAAATGACCTTCATAAAACCCCTCCATATCTCTATATAATAATTATTATTATCTTCAGAACAGACATTCACAACATAAATGCTAGGTATAAGCATACCTAGATACACAGTAGAAATATCGAAAAGATCCTTTTCTTACTGCTTACTTGTATAATAAGCTACCTGCATACCTAAAGAAACTAAGTGTGAGTGGTTTTAAAGGGAAACTTAAGGAAACAAACCGGTTAGTCTTTTCTCTTCGCGCGCCATTGTTTTTGCGCAAGCGCGAATACGTGTGGGCACATGCGTGTACCTACTTGGTATTTTGAAATCATGTTTAAACACCAAGAACATGCACACATACATTTTTCCGATTTTTTAAAGCTACAAGTGATTATCTGAACAACATGGATTTTGAATGTCGAATATATAGCCATCGGGTGCAATTATTAACGCAGGATTTAGTAAATATCATTCTTTATGCAAAGCAAATGAGCACATCAGTACGAAAATTACTACTTAGGGATACAACAATATGCAGGTAGCATCACTGTACGCAATTACACGTGGGAGTTATGGTTCGTTCATCGGCACAAAATTCTGCATCAACCTATCACGACATGCTTGATTTGGCGTAATAACTTAATAACGCGAACGATGTCCCCAAGCCACAGTTAATTAATATTCAAATACGTTAGTAAAAGTTATTAGTTTTAGTGAAAAGAAGGCAATAGCCCTTTCCGTTCAGTGGGCAACCTTTAATAACACACTTCAAAACGTGAAGTAAAATATTGCATGTGAGTCCTATTACACTCAACATTAGGTTGTAATAAAAAAGTGGCGTTCTTCCAGCTGTTTCGTTGCCCCTCGTAGTGGTTTACCTGGCGCAGCAACGTAAACATACTTACTTGTAGCTTAAAAATCCTAATAATATACAAGTTATTTATATTTAAGCATCGTTTGATTATTAATTGTGCTTCTATTTGTGCATTATTAAATATTATTTGTTCTACACAGGTACACGCACGCGCCTGTACGTTTGTACGCTTGCGCACAAGCGCAGGCGCGAGCGCACGCCCACACCCATTTAAATAATATCACCTAATAATCACGCAAAGTAATAACAACGTAATTGAGAAAGGGGGTTTTCCGCCCTCCTCCGAAGGGAAGGAGGCGATAGGAAGAATAGGGGAGAGGTAAATAAGAAAGCGGAGAGATAATAGGGAAGGAGCAGGACTGGATGGAATGAACAGGTGACTCCCTACATGATGGCGTATTTCACAGTTCTTATATTTTTGACGTTCTCTAGAACTCAAACGGCTGTATGAAATAAGGTGGGGCAATAATAATTTGTTCAGCATCACGTAAACTACAAATATCTAAAGCTTCAGAAAAATCCACAGAGACCCATTTCCCACAAGATTTGTGCGGGGTGCTTAGAAAGTAGAGATACTAGTTTTGTGTCAATGAATAAGCCATAGTTTTTGTTTTTCCGTCACGTGTTGGACCATTTATTAATTCATGTAAATTGTCTTTTAATTCTACTCTCCAATTTTCCAGTACTACGACTTTTGAGTGTTAACCTTAAGATATGTGGGCTGGAACTTAGTGGAAAGGAATTGTAGAAGAGTCACATAATAATAAGAATCTTACGGCTTTCTGTGAAGAAAAGAAGTTGGATCTGCAAAAGGTTCGAAAAAGGCGCGCAGATTTCGATAATCGCAGTGAACAAGTGGATGAGGAAAATGTTAAACAAAGCAAGCGTGGATCAGATTGGCAACCGTTATTTCTGGAACTAGAAGATATCCTTACGGAATGGATTACTGACAAAAAAACAAGGGCTTGGATGTACGCAGGGCTGATATTCAAGCATTCGCTCTTGCAATGGCACCACATTTTGATATATCTCCAGAAATATTCAAAGCGGACATATAATAAATAGAGACATATAAATATTCATCAAGATACTGGTTTGGTACTTCTTTCAGCGATACGAGTTCTCTCTAAGAAGATCAACAACACTGTTCAAGTTGGGGGACGCAGATGTGATTAAACGAGGATTTGCATTCAAGTCCTTTGTTGATGGCATTGACTTTTCTAAATACCATCTCTCCAACATGATTGCCATGGATGAGTGTAGTATTCATGGGCCAAGGATCTAAAACGTCAGTTGAATAGAAGGGTGCCTCGTCAATCAACATTGCCTCAACTTACTTGTACTAGGGATGATCAAAAACTAAGGTTACACAATCTGCAGTGAAACATAGCGATTTTGTAACCTTATTTATTGATCATCTCGTATTTTGACGATCGGTCTTTATGTAACAAATGTCCCACCACTTATCATCACAAAAGGCAAGAAAGAGAAAATAGAACGAGTTTCAGGCATTTATGTTGTTGAAACGAAAAAAGCTTCGTGCACACAAGCTGTTATAAGAAAATGGGTGAATTTAAATTTCGGTTCTCAAAGAGGTCTTTTAATTTAGGATTCTGTCAACACTTCGCGCTAAAGATATGAAAACTCTCCTAGTTGGAAGAAGAATTGACCAAATGATCATTCCGGCGGGATTCACTTCCCATCTGCAAACACTAAATCTGGCCGTAAACAAACCGTTAAGGATTATTTGCGGATGGAAGTGGATACATATATTGAAGACAGAATGGAGAGGAATCAGCGAGGAAACTTTGCCAAACTTAATCTGCAAGAACTCGAGATGATTCATGAGCCAATGATTCTATCGGAAATGAATTGCAAGAAGTTCGGTCACAGTAACAGTCTGAACTTTGGGATTTCACAGTTGATGACGACATTCTAGAAGAAGACGAAATGATTGTGTTGAAACAAATGTACTGATTTTTATAGTGTTTTGTTTTGACACATATTGACTTTTTTATATGTTACATTTTATTTTATAATACACTGTATTATTATGTGTATGTTATATACTGTACTATCAAATAAGTAAAACTGTTCATTACTAAAAACTTCTATTACTTCCTATTACTTCCTTTCTATTACTTCCTTTTACATGAGAACAATGAAGACTTCGTTTTATTATATTTTGGATTTAAGCCCCAATGCATTTCTGGATGCAAAATTAATATAAGGCAGGGTCTTATTTTCAGGGAAACATGGTACTACCTAAATAATTTCAAAAATCAAAGTCTGCAGTAACCTTTCCCCCTAATATTCAAAAGTTATACAATTCCTTACCAATAGTATTCGTTATGAGATAATAACGTAAAAGAAGTGAATGTCCACTATTTTTTGAGATCACGACATCTGGTGACACTTTCAAATGCAAATAAATTCTGTTTTACCTTGTCAATTGTAGATTTTTTGCATCTAGCTGCAATTTTAATTCTCTTAATGTTGAGTTCATATATTCAGAACAGTATAATAATAACACAAAACCCAACATGAATTATTTTTATGCTTTCTCTGCTAAATAATTTACAAAGAAAACAAAAAAAAACACCGTTTGATTTAACAAAATAAGCAAGTCATTTTCTTTTGACCGTTCCGCTGCTTTTGACAATTCTGTCAAAATATAAAGTATAATTGTTTCTACCAGTTTCTTCATTTACAGGAACCTCACAATTATTATCTACATGAATAGTAGAAATATGACTTATTTCTACTATTGTATCAATAAATTTGTTTAAAAAATGTTTTGCTAAGCATCTGGATCATTTAAATTCAATGACAAAGGAATCATCTTCAACATTATCTTAAACTTTCTTCTCCAAACATCAAGATCCATTTCTTCAGGAGTGTATCTGTTGTCAGGTTTGCAGTTTTAATTTGATAACCAGAAACAAAATTTTCTGGATTTTCAAACAATGATATTGATTTTGGTAACTGCAGGCAGTTAAATTAATGATGATGAAGACAAACTAATTCATAATAATAATAATAAATACTTTGTCCGACCGCTAAAAAAATTGGTATGAAAAATCTATTTACTCGTTCTGGCAAAATTGTTTTTTCTTGTGTAAAGAAGGAAAGATGACGAGTTATGTGCACTACATCCCTATCTGTGTGTTTTAGTTTCTGCACATTTTACGAAAACTCTAAACTAACGAATTGTCCTCTCAATTAACTACTTACGTCAGTTGCAGTAATCTACTAAAGTTGCTTCAGATACACAATCTAAACTCAAAGTCTATGCACAGACTACATTATCCGAACGTACGAAGGCGCGTGTTACCGATTTTTGCAGCTTACTACTTTAAAAGCTGACTGCATTTTAGTTTGAGTAAGAGCAATTTAGGTGCTCTTACTCAGAAAGTCTAAAGTTATGAAGGCTGGCGTGACATTCGCATGCATATCTGTCCCTAAACTTTTGAACCCGCTACATAAGTTTCGCACCAATATGCTTACATCGATAAAATTGGACTTGGTATAACTTTTGGTATCCCAGGATTCGGCACATAAATTCAACGAAATCGGCTGAGGGACACTATTATTCACTTTTAGGAAATATTTGCACTGGGAAGTTTAAATATTCCTCGAGGTAACATTTCGTCTGATATAGATCATAACCAAGACGTTTAAGTAAGTGAATTTGTGTTGAGTGTATTCAATTTTAGGATTAAGTAAAATTTTTCGTTTTTTATATAAATAATAAATGCAATTTTCGAAGTATAAACCATTAAATCCATTATCATTCATATTTGTTCATTTAAACTCAAGCTATGGTTTGCAAAATTTGAGACCTTTTGGCCAATGTTATCTCAGCTACAGAGCGCTTCAATATCCACCTCATAATGTCCTTGGCAGTATATTATACGGTTATGATCTTTCGTACGAAATTATTATTGGAATTATGATGATTCACAGGAAAAGTGCACATACAGTCGCATGAGAACTACCTCTCGATTTAATGATTGATAGATTGTGAATGCATTAACTCCTGACAGACATTTTTTCAATATAATAACCATAATTCAATCAGAAGTATCTTTTGTAGAACTCGTTTTGTAGAATTAGTTATTTTATTTATTTTGGATTATTAACAATAATCCAAAATAATTATACGATAGAAGGATGGAAACTATGCTATCGTGTTTCCGCTTTCAGAAATCGTCAATAAACGAAGTTTTAAATGAGAAAGTAGTGTTTACTACTTTAGTAAATTTACTACTTTTAAATACAAAATGTTTGATTTCGGTTTTGAAAACTCAAGTTACTTGTCCAGTATGGATTCTTTCTATTTTACTACTGCTACAAAGCGATTAATGAATTTTACAAGAGTGAAGTTAAAAATGCCTACTTGATAAAGTCTTTAGTAAGTTACTTACTTACTAAAGACTTTATCAAGTAGGCATTTTTAACTTGTATTTGTAATTCACCCTAAATTTACAATTAAGATTTAATCCTAATCTAGGAAAAATAGTGTGATAATGGTGGTGGATTAAGAACATTTTACGGGAAGCGCAAAAAAAGTTCATTTTGCGGGAGACATAGAAGGACACTACCAAGATGTCAATTGTAAATCATTAAACTGATTATTTAATTTTGTGCTGTACATTTGGAGTAGTGCAGTTAGCGAATGCCAGCATAGAGTAATACGGAATACAGTATTGAAAACAGCAATTTAAGACTCTATTAATGACAATCTAATATGTTTTGCTAAGTTCATACCATCATTTTCGGAAGTAATTGGGTCGTCAAAATACTCTTCATCATAGTCTTCAGTATCCTCAACAGTATTGACTGCGTCGACAGTTGACGTGTTCACTCCAAACTCTTCAAATGACCTAACAAAGAAAATAGATAAATAAATATGATTTTCTACAAACATGTTTAAAATAAATTGATGGAAATGTTGTTGAAAATATTAAGTTGAACTATGGGCATTTTTGGGGGGATAAAAATTTAAATCAACTGGTGTGACTCACTCACACGACTTTCTCTGGCCTAACCTCCCGATTTTCTCTAAACGGTGCGACTTTAGGCAAATATATGTTAATAAAATCAATCAAAAATTCGACAGGGAATGCAAAAATACATTAATATACCCCGTTTCATTTAAAAAACACAACACATTTTATTTAACCACGACAACAAATTGAAGATAAGAAATGTCAAGGCCAAGACCAAGGAAGGGGTACTTACACAAATTTCATATTCGAAGATAACAATAACTGATAATAATTGATACTTGGGTGTGTGCTTTGATGTGACGCGTTTTACTAATAGCATTTTACTCATAGATTTTTTAATGGCGTCAATTTAATTTTGTTTAGCGTCTTAAAATGTTGGATTATATTTACTACTATATATTTAATTTTTCCAATTTTGTCATTGAATTAAATATCATCGGGTAAGTTGTAAATGCTGTTATGCCGTTAAAAATCCCTTAGGTAGTAATCACTTAAATGTCATGGAAATTGAAATTTATTCACTGGAGTGTTTTAAATAATTGTAATCGTGTATCTGAGGTCTATTTTAAACTACCATGTATGCGAAAAGCAAATAAGAGAGGGATGCGCTTAAAAAACTGAGCTGCTTTATGTACAATTGACTGATTGTGTCTTCGATTAGAACCAGCAAATGAAACCATCTTTTTAATACAACTGTACTCCTTATGTAATGGACATTGGTGAAGCAATGTCCGATGTAATTGACATTTTCAACTGTTTAGAATTATAGTTCATGGACAATATCTTATAACTTATTTTATAATAATAGAAGTTTTAGTAATAATGAAAACTACATGCAAACAGATACTGAATTTTTCTTCATGGTTGAGTTTTTAAATCCTAGGATTGAAAATGATTTATGATTGCAAATCTATACGCAATGCAAATACGTTTTATATATTTGACTTTACCGCAACTTGAAAATCAAATATTTTTCTGCAATAATCCGTTCAAAGGAACTTAACATTTGTAGTACAGTAAGTCGAAAGTATGTAAGTAGGCATTCGAGTGGCATAATCGTTAAGAAAATCCAATAATATTGTGAAAAGAAGAAGATGGACAAGAAGGTTGTAATGGAAGACCAGATGGACCAATAGGCGAATTATACGTCTTGTGTAGTCGTCTACCTACATGTAGATTACCACAATAAAAACGAATCAATAAATATGTATTTTATATGATATATTAAATAATTAAAACAAACATAATTAAAACAAACTATTATTATCAATAGTTTTCTGCGCGTTTTCTGTAATGTTCAGCTTAAGAACTGCGTTGCTTATTGTTGTCGAATTTATGGTCTGTAGTGCATATTTGAAAGCGAATCAAACCAAAGAGTGTATTCATAATTTTCGCCAATAGTTAACATTTACTGAGCAAACCTTGGGTAAAATTTATGGCAAATTTAACTGTAAACGTCAAAATTTAAAATTTAAATCTTAACCTAGAACGATGACATTATACAAATAGTAACAAGCGTAACAAGTAATATACAATAATGTAACCATAGTCGATATTTACAGAAACAAAAGCAAACAACTTCAAAAAAATAAGTTATATGACCTCTAAACGGCGCGATTTTGCGCAAATATATGTTAATAAAATCGATTAAAAGTTCGATGTGGAATTCAAAAATTCATTAATACACCGTGTTATATTTTAAAACACAACACATATTATTTATTATAACTTCTAAAAACATCATAAGTTTATTCATTAAAATTCCTATAAATGCGAATAATAATAGACTTGCATATCTTAGATATATCATAATATCTTTCATTACTAATTTATTATTTATCCACCGGCATATTAACACTTGCCAAGAAAAATGTAGCTCAATTTCTAATTACTATAGTTCAAATTGTGTATTTTTAGCTAATTAGCTTTTGACGATGTATTACATCATCCTAACCTAATCGAATCATTCTAAATTTTTTACTCTTTATTACCCTATCCTGTTTTGTTGCTGTTTTTTCTCATTTGTTATGAGGGTATTTTTCTTGCTTGAAATTCAAAAGCTTGCATTTACGTTATAATATATTTATTGAAACGGTACTTTTTGATTTGACGGAACTTTCAAAAAACAACTACTGCTTTTGAACTATTACCAAATGTCCAGCAAATACTAAAATTGATTAATATTGACAATCTAAATTGCTCTGTAGCTCGACTAAATCGTGACGCTACATAAATCGCATAGCATAGAAATTAAACTGACCGTACAACAATAGCCGATTAATTGATAGATATCAGCAAATGAACCATTTCAAATTTGATATTGGATATACGCAAAGGCCATTTGTACGAAATACTTCGCTATTATCAGATTTGGACAATTCGTTGCAAAGCCCACCCGGACAATGACGTTGTTAACGCGCGACTGACATTAATCTGATTTCCAATGGACCGTCCATAGAACATGTCCGTTTAATTAAATAATCAAGTTATCGTGACCACAATTGCGATTATTATTACATGCTCAGTGATGTATTTATGTTTCCATGACTTGTTAAGATTCGTAGTCAAACTGTTGCAGTTAAACAATACGTTTAACGGACCAACTACAAGTCATTATAGTTATAATTTATTACATATTCTAATGATCCCCTTAATTATTTATTGAAACATATATTTGCGACAATAAGGCAAGTGTTATAGGATATTTAACATAAAGAAGTTATAAGATAGCCATAGACTGATTATAGAAACTAACACACAGCGGTAACGTTATCAGCCTGTAGTTTCCACTTATTTATAATTTAAGTTGCGAAAGCTACAGTCTTACAGTCATAGTAAAATCGATTTTGTATCGTTCAACTAATTACAGGACAGATAAATATAAACTGTAGGATATTTATATTTCAGCGCAGGAATCATAACAGCTGCTTTGGTAGTATTATTTTATTTATATTAAAAGATTAAAGTAATGCGGCAAACTATTACTTAATAATCGTCTTCAAGCAAATGTTTGAAGTTTCAAGTATTCTGTTCGTAATCTTCATTTTCTGTTATTCTACACCCAGAACTTTCGAAACTTCTACGAGCTGGAGAAGTTTACCTAGAAAAGATTTTTTAGCTCTGGAAGGGCAGAACAGATCATTACAGAACCTTAGTTGAGTGTTCTTGTTTAGCTCTTTATTATTACATGAAAAATATTAATTAAGTTAATAGTAATACTTCTTCTGGTTGGAGATTTGGAGTTTGGATTTCTAAAACCACGCTCTTTGAACAAATCAAACAGTTCATTACATATTATTTACAGTTTTCTTAATATATCCACATCATTAGAGCAAAACATTTCGAGCATACATTTCTCACAGCATTAGAGCAAAATTTAATTAATAGAAATAATCTTTTTTCAACGATTAGATAGATTAACTCTCTTTCGTAAGTAATTTAAAACAAATATCACCGTTGTATTTCTTTTTCACCTACACTACCAAATACGATACGTATTTAATGTACGTAAGATACGTATGTATGTTTTTAATTGATATCTAAGAGCTCTTATTTTGAAAAAAAGAAAATACATATTTTTGTTTTAGCAGCAACCTTAATGAAGATGACATATTTAAATTCTGTCGCTCAAAGCTAAGTTGCTCAAAGAATGTTCTTGGGCTGAGACGTTGCTCGTAGATACCCCTACTATGTCTTACTGCAATATTATTTGAGGTATAACCTGTATAAAAGAAATAATGGCTCAAACCACCTATTTGATTAGATATTTTATCGGTGTGCAACTTTGCACACTTCTGTACTACTTGTATTACCATCACACAATCAGTTGTGAAGGTAAGTATATCGATCATATAGGTATGCAATCAGTTGTCAAGTCGTGCATTAAAAGTGTTATAATAACCCACAGTGCTAATTCAATGAAAGCTAAACACACTCTATGCCATATATTTATCGTGTCATAAATTCCCGAAATATCCCAAAGAACATTGCCATATAAAATTTAATTAATGAAACATGTCCAGCGTACAGTAATTAAACAAAGTTAATAGCTTTCGCGTTTTACAAGATCAATAAAGATATAAAGATATAAAAGTTTTACACTTTTACGGCACTACTTCAAGGTTTAGTACGGATTAAATTTTTGTAAACTCTCATTAAAAGTGAATTACTGCCCTCTCGTTATGTGTACGTTGTGTGCGTGTTTTCTCTTCTAATAGAAGTAAATAAGGAAAAGTAGGGGATTGGAAAATTTGGGTTTTACGACTAGTCCACACTGCGAAATAAACTTTAATTCAATAGCAAAGGACAAGTTTCTCTCTAATTTAATTGCTTCGTTCTTTGCTATTTTAGGGTTAGTACACACTTGTATACAAAGTCGAGCGATTGTCTATATACATGTATAGGAACTGCCAATAGACATGTATACAGACAATGTATACAGAAAGTCTAGAGACTTTGTCGCGTGTACACACTTGAATGCCTTGTTCCTCGTTAGTTGCTAAAGTACCTGGAA
>JAWQRJ010000785.1:0-18418 GCA_033557515.1 Diorygopyx duplodentatus | reverse complement strand
GATTATACCAGCGTTTTTATCACCTGTTGTAACTATGAAGTTTTCTTCTTTTATCTTTTTTTGTAGGTTCCATTAGTGTGATGTTTTCTTGATCTTCATGTATTCTTGATTTTTTACTTCGATGATGTAGGTTTTCTTCTTTTCTAATGGTTGTAATAATTTGTTTCTTGATTTCTTCTTCTCCTGGATGGTTTTTGATGACTGCTTCAATTTCTATTGTCTGGTTTGGAAAGTTGATTTCTTTATACGGAGCATATTTATGTCCTTGTTGAAGAAGCGTTTCTTCTGATTTAGTTAGTTTCAGGGATGAAAGATTAGTGAAACGGGCGTGAAATTTGTGTGAATTTTCAAATAGTGTATTTGGCATTTGTTTTGATTTTAATAATTCTATTTTCTTTTTGTGTTTGTTAGTTATTTTATGAAGTGTGATTTTATTGAGGAATTTAGCTTTTGAAATGTATTTGTCAAGTATCAGAAAGTGGAATTTTATGTTTAAATCTGAATAAAGGTTGTATAATTATTAACTTTTTTATATTGTTTTCTAATTTCTGTTTTCATAAATTGTTGTCTTAATTGGAATACTTTATTTCTATTGATTTGTTTAGGAAACTTGAAATTAGCGAAAGTAGGAATTAACTTGAAGTGTAGACATGTTTTGATGTTTTGAGGTGTATAGTTTTCCATTTGTTCAGAGTTAAGTTTGTATCGCTTGTATTCATAATGATTTAGAAAAGTCTGTATTACTGATTTCATTAAGAATTTCAAGAAACAAAGGCGAGTAATGATTTTGCTAAGCAGTATGTTTAGAAATTAAATTTAGATTTTTAACACTTTTATTCGTCGACCGGTTTCGGTATCATAGTACCATCATCATGGACAACCATGGACTTTTTGATTACATGAACTTATTGTAAACATTAGGTTAAGTGTAACTTACGTTCTACACCTCTACGAACTGTGCTAACGTTGGAATATTAATCCCGATTGGTTGTATTGTACATCGATGACACTACAAATATAAATATTATAAATCAACTTCATAATTTTATAAATACGTTACACCCTAAAATAAAATTTACCATAGAATTAGAAAATAATCACACCTTAAATTTTTTAGATATCACTTTAATAACATCCCCCACATACAATTAATTATGACATTTATAGGAAACCTACACAAACCGACGCTATTATCCCATTTAATTCTTTTGATGACCCAAGAATTAAAAAATCAACTTTCATTTCTTATATACATATACAGACTACAAAATACGCCTATGAATTTTAATAACATGAAAAAAGGGTTAAACATTATACAACAAATTGCTTCTAACAATTGTTACGATATCCACTATTTTAATAATATATTTCAAAAATACAATGTTAGACATAATAATCATACAATAGTGCTACACATAGAAGATAAACCTAAACCAATCTATAGAGCCATCACTTACCAAGGCAAAATCAGTAACAAAATTAAAAACATTGCTAATAAATTCAACGTTTCACTTACCCTTAAAACAAACCATAATCTAAAAAACATACGTGACAATAGTAGACCACATACCAAATTACTATAAAAAAATGGTGTATACACCCTCACATGTGAAACTTGCAATGCTACATACATAGGAGACACCGGCAGAAAAATCGAAATTAGAGCCAAAGAACACCTCACAAGCAATAATTCATACTTCGGTAGACACATAAATTTTAACAATCATAAATTCACATTTGATAACATCAATTTGATATATTTGATCAAAATCATCAATCAACTGAATAAAGGCTACTTAATGGAATGATCCGAAAGCTATGAAATAGATACTTTAGAAAAAAACACCCACAAACTTTACTACTTAATTATCAATTGGAAAACAATATTCTACATATTTACCATTCTCTCATAAAAATAAATATTTATAAAATTTTATTTTTGTACTTTAATGTAAAGTACTTTAGTATTTAATACAATTTCATTTTATTTGAGTATTTATTATTAATTAATCAATTTCGCATATTCTAAACATATTCCCATATTTTTTATTCTATTTGGCCCATCGCTTTTCGTTTACATTCTTTTCATTTTTACTAATTAATGATTGAAGTTTCTCATTAACTCTATAATTTAATAATTTATAACTCGTTGTAATATAAATTTTATTATATTACAAACATTAACTTTCTAAAATTACTTAATATAATCCTTTAATTTAAAAACTGATATAAGTTTTTAGTTATAAATATGCAAAATCATACTGTTATAATCATAATTCTTTCAATATAACAATGTAATTTTACACTCTAATTTTAAACTCAAAATCCAAATTATTTGCGCCCATATTCCACCGGTTTATTTTGAAATAATTCGGATTTCAATTTTTTTCCCATTATTCTTTCATTTGAAGTCCAATCCTAATTTTGTTAAAACGTTCGACAGGGCATTTTTATCCTTTATTATGTTCTGAAACATAGTGATGTTTTAACCTTCTAGTTCCGTCACTAGATACATTTTTTTCATGGGAATTGAAGACTATATTAACTAATTCAAGAATGAAGGGAAGGAGAGAAAGTTAGAAATAATAATGGTGACAGAAATATTGAAGTAAGTGTATAAAAAGACCTTATGAGAGCCAATACAAAATTTGAGCACAAAGACAAATCTGGACATCAGGGGACGCAGAAAAGACAAAGAAGATAAAAGAAGAAAGAAAGTAAATGAGAAAATAAAAAGCTATAATCTCAAAGAAATCAAACACCGAAAGAAATGCAAAAAAATTAAAGAAAGGCTTAAAGAAATGATTTGAAGAAAATGGGCGAAATTCAAAAATACCAAATTGCACACATAAAGAAAAGTTGTGGAACTGTGAAACTGATAAATATAATAATGAAAAAGACAGCATGGTGGACCAAAAGGGGACATCAAAAGTTAAGGTAAAATTATAACAATATTGGAAAAAACATTTGAACATAAAGAATGCGGAAACCTATGAGAAATATAAAAAAATGCGAAAAGAAATAAAACAAATAAGAAAGCAAAAGAAGCATGGGTAAAATTTGGAGAGAAAATGACGGAAAAGTATGGTGGAAGCCAAAAATTAAAACAACTAAAACAGAAGAGAGAATATAACATAATAAAAGGTAAAGAAGGTAAAACAATCAAAATCAAAAGAAGAAAATATTAGGGAAGGTTGGAAACAATATTTTTAAGAGGAAAGAGTACATACACAATAAAAAAGGAGATAAAAGAGATTGTAATAATTAGAAGAGATTAACTTATTACGTGTACCGGGAAAAATATTTGCAAAGTTAATCGAAAAAAGAACAAGAGGCAAGATTAAAATAACTATAGAAGATGTACTATATCGATTCAGTGGGGGGAAGAAATGCACAAGATTTAATATTCACCCTAAGACAAGCAAGTGAAAAACTGATAAAGAAAGGACGAAATATGCTTTAGAGCGTTAGAAAAAGAATTTGACAGACAAATGAGAGCAATAATAAAAAGCATGTATAGGGAAAATAGAAATGTCTTCCTTATGGGATAGAGTGATGGATATACCTAAGGTTGAAATAACATGGAAGGACGGAATTAAAGAAGTGAAGAAAAGGAACATGACATAGAAGGAGAGAATAAAACAGATCAGACAGCAATGCAACGTTAAGTGTAGAAGTGTAATAAATTGCGAGTTTGCAGTGTCGTCATATTTTTGTAAAAGTCGTCTTTCGTTCTTTTATCTGGTCGAAACTTCCTCTCATATTGTCTTACATTTTAGGAGACTCCAAGTCCTAAAGGCCAAGATTTTAAAACACTTTTCAGGGTTATTTTTATCTTGATGTGGCAGTACCGCCGATATTTCGATTTTGTGTTGTCTAGAGAAAAGCCAGATATCGTCAATAAGCCAAGTATAGTATGAGATGGGTTTAAGGAAGGCAAGTTCGCAGAAGGGTACGTTTTCTTTGGGAGGGGTAAACGAAGAACACGATGTAAAAGCTAACAGCTTTAGTGGTTCAAGTTTGTAAAAATGCTCCACCCTGGACGTTAGGATTGGTAGTTAATTTTAAGATTAACCAATAACTAGGTGTGTCATCAGAGAATCAGACAGTCAGAGGACTGAGAATATTTCCAGGCAACTGAGATTTAGCTAAAAATAATTCTCTTTTCAAAGACCTCTGAGTTTGAATCTGATTTTAATCTCTCTACTCTCTGTATGCTATATCTCTTTGATGAGTCTTCTGAACAACTATTATGTTTTGCTGGTAAGATATTCGCCAACAACTTATTTTCACATTTTCAAAACCATTGTCGTCAAACTTATCGGAGATGAAAGATCGCTTGTTTTTCCAACATTTTCCCCGTTGGACTCTCATTAAACTATGCAGATCATTCAATTATCTTTTATCTCGACGAAAATATGCGGTACTTGTCAGGCAGCCAGGGTCTTTGTAAAGAGGCCAGCGGCGAATCAATTTATAGCCGCTTATTGTGTACAACGTCCCCCGAGGGAAGCAGGAAGGGAGTATTGGGGCAGTTTTCCCAAACAATAGACGGGACTCGGCAGACGTTCTGTCCTTATCCCTACCGTTTTCCCACCTTTTCGGTTCTGTCCTTTTCTATGTGTGTCTGCCTTTGCGTTTTGTTTTATCCCCATTAAAATTTGGTCGTTTTGAACCCCATTGTATGTTGTTTTTCTTTCCCTCTATTTTTAAAAAAAGAATAAGGTGAATAATGGATAAAAACTAACTGTTGCGAAGCACTCACATAACTTTCTCTTCGTATATCAGCAAAATTTATAGCCTCAAATAGTTCTTTTAGAAGGTGTTCTTTAAGACTGGTACAAGAATTTTTATTGTTATAAAAGCAAATATTCATGGATTATGGTTAGGAATGCGTTTCCTTAAATAAGAGAAAATGTTTCTATTTCCGTTTTCTCATTTCCTTTCTCATCAATTAGGCAGAGTTGGTTGTCTGGGTAACTGTACACTTTAGACATCCCCGTGAAACACGTGGCGTCCTTGACACACATTTCTCTCGCCATCTTGCTCCCCTATTCAATATCGCGTGAAATAAGTAAAACAGGCGGCGGGGGGCGGGGGAAGACAGTTGAACATGCGTCTGTTTCGCGATTTTTCTCGGCCGGGCTCTGTTTTTGTTTCCCGTCGTCTGTTCGGGGGATATTGGATATTCTGGAAATTGGCGAACGTGCGCAATAAGGATTTTCCCATTTTCCACAACGACTCCACCGGTCTACGAGAAGATTGCTGAATATACCCGAGGACTCGAAAGGGGAAATCATTGGGGCGGCCATAAACTGACACTTTATTTCAGTGTACTTGCTTGTTAGAATTATTGGAATACTGACACATCTTTGTCAACTCCATTTTATTGAAAAAACAGTTGAAAGAGTTGTTTATAGGTCTTGCGGTATTTACACCCGAAAGATCAAACCAACCATACAAGATCCAAATGGAAAACATTCTAAAACAATGGGAAAAATATTTGTATCGATGAAAGTATTACGGTGATGTCAACCACAAATTTGCTTATAAAAGGTAACTTAAAATCTAATTTCCGCTAGTATTACGAAAAAAAAACCAGTTCGCTAAAGGCCAATAATGTGTCATCTTACTTGAACAGTGGAGAATTCACATTGAACGAGAGAATTTACCCACCAAACCCAATACGCACTCAATGTCTACTGCGAAATAATAACAAAAGAATAATAGGACCAATTTCTTCGAAAGATATAAATAATTTCTGCACGGTTAACTTTTGGAAAATAATTTTTCTAAAAAATCCACAATATTACATTAATTAGATTTAAAGAAAATCAAGGTTTCTAAATCGACAGTCTTTGTTGTAGTTATTGTAGGTTATTGACTCAATTTATATCATTTAAAGTTTCCCTCTAGGTTTTTCTTTTATACTACTATAAAAACTTATTGTTGAAGATCATCAGGAAACATCTCTTGCAACAATTTAGTCGAGCAATTATATACATTTAATTGCCAAAAGCGTACAATTACGTGTTTATTTCCCATTCACTTGCCTGGAGATTAAAGTGGTGGAAGTTATAATTTGCACTCCGTTTAAGGAACAACAAGCATTTGAAGCAACCGTAAAAACTATAACTGTAACTTTAACTATTGTACACCTATCGAATGATAACCAATAATGGAGATGAAAATTTATGTTGATTTCACGCCCTGATTACACAGCCCTGGTCAGATTATGCCGACCACTCGTCCTAGTAATCTACTAACATGAATATGTCGTTTGAATGACACCTCTCTGAAAATGCATGATCCATGTTTATTTAGAATATAAAATTAACACAATAACAATGAACTTAGCTTATTGAATATTATGCGTATTAGTCAAGAAATACACATAAATTGAATATTATGTGTATTTCTTGACTAATAAGCATGATATTCAAGCTGGAAAATATAAAATCACGGATTAATAATTAGAGCTTTAAATGAAATAAATTTAATTTCAAAGAGTACAATAGAACGTAATGATTGTCTAAATACACTATATATAAATAATAAACAATATATATAAATAAATAAATAATATACTATAAACAAAAATACTAGAGCAGAATGAATTCTACATTTATGATTACCTAAAGCACATGTTGAAACTCCTGTTTCTGATACGATAATTTTAGCCGGGTTCATATTAAAGTTAGGGGGATATGGTTTAATGCGGTTAATAAGAATTTTTATAGGGATTGGAATTAAAATTAATTTTATTTTTATTATTATTAGCACATTAGGAGGAGTATTGGTATCATTAATTTGTTTACGTCAAGTGGATATTAAAGCTTTAATTGCTTATTCTTCTGTTACTCATGCAGGGTTAATATTAAGAGATATTATAACTGTAACTTGTTCAGGGATATGTGGGTCTTTAGTAATAATATTAGCTAATGGACTTTGTTCTTCAGATTTATTTTGTTTAGCAAATATTAGATATGAACGATTATTAAGTCGAAGTTTATATTTAAATAAAGGATTAATTAATTTAATACCATCGATAAGATTATGATGATTTTTATTAAATAGCTCAAATATAGCTGCACTCCCATCTTAAAATTTATTTGGGGAAATTATGTTAATTAATAGATTAATTAGATGAAATAGTTTATGTATAGTTATATTAATATTTATATCATTTTTTACAGCTGTTTATTCTTTATATTTATATTCATATACTCAACATGGTAAATTATTTTCAGGTTTATATTCTTTTACAAATGGGTATATTCGGGAATATTTACTTTTATTTTTACATTGAATGCCTTTAAATTGATTAATTTTAAAAAGTGAATATATTTCATTATGGGTTTATTTAAGTAGTTACATAAAGTAGTAATAAATATAAAATATTGATTTGTGGTGTCAATGATATAATATATAAAAAATATCTTAAATAATTTCAATTTGTAAAATTTATTATTGTTTTTTTTTATTTTTTATTAGATTATTATTAAGATTAAATTTTATAATTTTAGATTATAGGCTATTTTTAGAATTTGATATTTTGAGTATTAATTCTTGTAGAATTTTAATAACAATCTTATTAGATTGGATATCTTCATTACTTATAAGCTTTGTATTATTTATTTCTTCAATAGTATTTTTTTATAGAGAATAATATATAGAAGGTGATTTAAATATAAATTGTTTTATTATATTAGTATCTATATTTGTTTTATCTTATGATATTATTAATTATTAGTCCAAATTTAAATAGAATTTTATTAGATTGGAATAGGTTAGGATTAGTATCTTATTGTTTAGTTATTTATTAGTAATCGTATTGGGGATGTGGCTTTATTATTAGCGATTGCTTGAATAATAAATTATGGAAGATTTAATTATTATTTTTATATAATAATTTTTTTATAATAATATAATTATATTAATCAAGATAATTTAAATATTATTGTTATATTAGTTTTATTTGCAGCAATAACGAAATCTGCACAAATTCCATTTTCATCTTGATTACTCATTATGACGTTGGTAACTGCAGGTGTTTATTTATTAATTTGATTTAATATAGCTTTAGACTATAAGATAATGATATTTTTATTATTTATTGGTAGAATAACAATATTATAGCTCGATTAGGAGCAAATTTTGAATTTGATTTTAAAAAAATTATTGTTTTATCAACTTTAAGTCAATTAGGTTTAATAATAAGAATTTTAGCATTAGAAGAATATAATTTTTCATTTTTAACTCATTTATTTTTTTCATTTATTAACTCATGTTTTATTTAATGCCTTATCATGTGCCGGGTGTATAATTCATAATTTAGGAAATTGTCAAGATATTCGATTTATAGGAGGCTTAATTAATTTAGTACCTTTAACTTTATTATTGCTAATATAGCTTTATCTGGTTTACCATTTTTATCAGGATTTTATTCTAAGGATTTAATTTTGCAAGTTTTATCTATAAGTTATTTAAATATTTATATTTAGATTATTTTTGTATTTCTACTGGTTTAATAGTTGCTTATACATTTCGTTTAATTTATTATGTTATTATTGGGGATTTCAATTATTTTTCTATTAATATAATTTCTGACTATTATGACTATTATTTCCAGTACCTTATTTTATTTGTTTACCTTGAATTATAAAATTAATAGCTTTATTAGTAACATTAGTTGGAAGTATTTGAGTAACATTAGTTTAAATTTGCAGAGCTTCGGAAAATTTGAAATATCTCCTGAAGTAAATAAGACACCATATCTCGATTTTCACTGTCATATTAGGTATGAAAAATACTACCCTCCTCATTGTAAACTTAATGCAATAGAATATTAAATGTTTATGATATGACCGTCCACAATTGGAAAATTACAATCGTGGATATCTTGATCTTTTTAAATGCAACGGTGTAATAGTTTTTCAACAGTTAAATGTAAAATTGGATTTTCTTTCGATTTCATTAATATATTATTAGCGTTAATTCTAACGGTTTTCGAAATATTCGCGATTGTGCAAAAAGTAAGTGAACACACTGTGTATTAAAAAACAATTTTATGTTGTTAAAAGATCGATATATTTTTGTTTTTATTTGAAATATCGTTCCCAAAAGTAATTGTAATGGAGCTAGCTTAGCACTAAACAATGTAAGTAAAGAACTTACGTTTTAAGGCGACTTGTGTTAAATGTTAGGATACAAAATCTGATTATAAAATAAAGTTTAAACATTTTCCTGCTTTTCCTATGATACTAAGAATTAAAAAAAAACGTTTTCTTTCTAAACTTAATGTATTATCAAATTTGTAATGCAACATGAAAATAATTGTTTTCAAAAATACAAAAAATCATATTATTATCATTAAAAGTACACTTTTCAAAAATTCATTATCTAGTTATCCTGAAATATGAGATTACGGTTTTTGGTGTAATTAATATCCATTATGTAGGTGTACTACCTTCTAAATTGGAATTTTTTATATTATATTAAAAGCAATTTTTTATACCGGGCTTTTTCTATTACTATCCGGTTTTTGGAATGTTCAAACTTGAAAATTTTAAATTTGCTTTCTTTCAATTTTCAATACTATTCCCTATACCCAAAGTTCAAGAGCTATGATTCATTTAATTACCAACTCAAATATTGTTTTTAAATAGCCTTGAAATGTGAAAAAGCATACCCTGCTGCGTTAGTGTTTATTATTTAGTACCTGGAAGACGCAGCTCGCCCGGGGGATAAAAATACAAAATTGCATGTCTATAAATTGCTTTTCCCGTGCTTGCATGACTGACGGAAAAAGCTCAGTTTCTGAACTCGTAATGCAATATACTATTTCATTATCGCAGCTTTAACATCAAGATAGCGAATCCTAACTTCAGTGACGCATTAGCTGTATTCGCAATAATTGAATTTCACCGTAACATTCGAGTTATCAAAATGTCAACAAACACAAAGCTTTTTCTCTCCCTCGCTCCAATTGAATCAGAACTGCGGGTTGCGTTTGAAAGCACGGGCGTAATATTAAATTTTGATAACGAGGACTTCGCGAGTGAAGTCGACTGCGGCGACCTCCGGGCTGAAACCGGGCAAAGCTCACTTTGTAATTCGTTAATTTTTTCGCAAACCGGAGCAAATGCGCCCAGAATTTTAATTACCGCTAATTGCTTCGACGACGGAGTGTGCCGTGCGAGATGCACTGCGACTAGCGCAGTTAATTAAAGGTACATATGTCTGTTCTAGTTAACGGAGGCGATATATATGCAGTCTCGTTTATTCGGTTACGTTAATTGACGGCAAATTTCATGACCGCGCGCGTTTCTATTGATGTGCAAGTGCTTATTCGTAATCGGATTACGGCCCGGCTGGTGTATAGAGGCTAAAACGTACCGCTGCGATCGATGGAAACTTGTTGACAATGTGAAAACGGTTTTCTCGTGCTGAAAAGGGCGACCGGGCTGCCGACGGCACTTTCGACGATATCGCCCGGCCAATATTGATCATTTACCCGCCCTCGTCATCGACAATACCGACCTAACGTACAGCCATCTCGTTGAGTATTTGATTCTGTGCCTTTTCTTCTACGAGATGTATTGATTTCGAAATTGCAATGTGGGGTTTCGAGATGGGTACATGTGTCACTATTTACAAACAAAACAGAAGGAAGCCGTATGTGGTAGTATTACCTACTATTTTTATAGCACGAAACATTTTATAGCCAATATACTAATTACTACCTTTAAGATTTATAAAAACGTCGCTCCGTCACCACTATCGTCGTTAAAACTTTTGGCTTCCGACTTTAACAAGGAATAGGAAAAAATGTAAACGCGAAAATAATAATAATATTCGTTTATTAGGTACCGAAACCAACGTACCGAAACTAACGCAACACTGGCCCTCGTTACGTTAGTTTTGGTATAACCCTTATATTGTCGATTTGGCGGTGTCCAATATATCATCAACTACGTCTAATAGGGCTGTAGTACGTTTATATCCACTTCGAAATGCTGACTGGTTGGTTAGAAGGATTTGACGGCTTTCAAGGTAATGTTTAAGTTGATTCGCAGCAACCTTCTCCAAGATCTTAGGTGTATATTTTATTATCTCTTTAAAAATATAGTTCATTTTTTATATCATTTTTTCTATTTTATGTGTTCGCGAGTATGTTGCATCTATTTATTATTGGTCTTATAGGGTTATTTTGTTTATGCAGTTTTAATTGACCATGTAATCGTGGTGTTTTTGTATTCCTTGGAATTAAGTTAAATGTGTTGAGATCAAGTTGTTCCATAGTATCATGTGTTGTTTTTATATTTTTTTACCTTTTTAGTGAATATGTTGTTAGGTTTTCTCGCTATGTTGCAGTAATTGTTTTCTTGTAGAAATTCTGTTCTTGTATATATGTTATTTTATCCATTAGTACTACACCTGCACTTTTGTCTGCTTTAGCAAATATGGCCCCCTTTTCTTTAACTTATGTATGTATAACTGCTTCTGCTTCTATGGCTAACTGTTTTAAATTAGGTTTTGATTTTGGGATGGTGTGTTTCATTGTTTTGTCTATAAGTGTTGTCTCTTCCTCTGTGAGTATCAATGTTGATACATTGGTGAATTTTTGATGAAATTTGTGTCTTTGTTGCATTTCTTATGTGGTATGGTCGATTTTGTTTAATTGTTGTCTTCTTAAATTCGTTAGTTTCTTTCCTTTTATTTGTTTTAACTGTTGTAGTTGCTCATTTATTTCCATTTTAGTCTCATTCTTTGTTCATCAATTTGTAATTGTTCTTTGAGAATTATTTGATTAATCTTTTGTTCTTAATTCTTCTTTTGGGTGGTAATTTAGTATATGTTTATTTCATAAAAATATGTATTAAAGAAAAACTCAATACCAAAATTCTGTATTCAATTGCAAATTCATTATAAAAATATTAACCACAATAACATTACAATATACAAGATGCACAAAAAACTAAATTCAAGACTGCATTTAACAACAAACACAATGAAAATTCTGCATTCGGAAGACATTTTCTCACTTGTTCACACAAATTTGATCCTATAATAGATTTCAAAATATTACATTATAAAAATAATGTTATCTATTAGTAATCTGGAAGAATTTGAATGAGCAAACAAATTCAGCAAAACCACCAATATACAAATCATTAACAAAACCATACACCCTGTGAAAATTTCAAAATCCCCACTTTTCATAAAATGAGTGACGTACTAATAGCAAAAGTAAAATAAAGTTAAAAATAGACACACTTACACATTATGCAGAGACAATACAAATACATAATGCAAGAAACAGTGAGAACATAAAACCGGGAACACAATTATATAACACAGTAAAGTACAGAGCAGAGAAAACAACAGAAAGTCAAGGAGAAGAAAAATGTAAATATTAACAGGTAAAACACAATTTACATTCTTACGATGACCATAAATAGGAATAATGACATTACAGAAAAGGAAAGAAAAATTGATAAACAGAAAGAACACACGGATATAATAGGTATAAAATTAATATTAAGAATAAAAATCAATAAAGACAATCTAATAACAAATTAACCTCCAAAAACTGCAAAGAATATTTTAGAGATATGGCAATGTTTAGTATTTAAAAAAAAGAGGGATAATTTAAATAAATATTTTTTTGTTCTTATTGTTACTAATGTATTATTACAGAAATGAATTAATTTTCTTGTTGATTGTAGGGCCCCTAAAGATGGACAAAACAGTCTGAAACATATAGGGCAGAGAACATAATTAATTCTTCTGGTTAAAACCAGAAGTGTACAATAATTGAATTATTAAATAATAATTAGCTTAATAGTTGGAGTTAACTGCATAGAGCGTATTTCTTATTAAAAGTAAGTTTTTAACGAAACATACTTGTCGAATAAATTCAGTAAAGTTATCAAAGCCAAAGCCAAGCAAAAACGATCTCTGAATTCAACATTGGAACACAGTGAAATTAGATCAAATGCATAGTAGTATTGTCTTTGGTTTAGCTACTATTAGGCGAAAAATTTATAAATTATTCTTAACTAAACGTTACTTATTACCTATAAATAGTGCCGCGTAAATCCGTTTTGTTCCGAGTAGACACTTTTTTTGATGACCAAACAGATCGGATCACGACCTACAAAATTAAAAATTTTAATTCAGCGCATCATCCGCGACATTAACCATACATATTTCCTGTCTCTCCTCAACCATGACCCTGTTGTCTGACTTGACGGTACGGTTAGGCAATTCCGACCACCCAGCGATGCGTAAAAAACCACACCCGTGACAGTAAACAAAAGACTTCCATTTCCCTTCCCTTTACCTCCACGATCGTCTCACACGGACAAACTAAATCGCGCCTCCATCGAAATAGCGATCCGATCTGTTCGAACGGTACACCCAACATTAGAAAAATGCGGAAAATTGGATCCAAGTGTTGGACGAGAAGAGAAATAATTGAAACTCTAGCGCAATCGAGCGCGCATTGGAGAGACTCCATTAACCGTGACAATGGAATTACTTGGAGAGGTTCGCCGTCTGTGGCCCACTTGAATTAAACTATTAAAGCCTCCTCAACAATATGTCGTCCACTTTGAGATCGCGTAATCGCCTGGAGAGATTTTCTTGTTTATTTTTTGCACAAGAAAGATAATAATGGAGTAACGTAGCAGTTTGTGACTTTAGATTACCCAAACCGCAATCGGCGTTACGATATCCATAAAACTCCCAGCCATAAAATTTATACATTGTTTCTCCATAAGAGGTTTTTCGCGATAACTTTCTTCAAATCGAAGATATGTTAATTCTGCTTACACCACGAGAAAGCTTGTTCTTTTCCGCATCTAAAAGTGCCGATTTCCCAGTAGTTACCCCAGAAAAAAATTGCGAAGACAACAGTGTACCAGAATTTCTTCGAAATTGGCCATATTTGGATTGTTATAAAACCAAAACTAAATAATATATTTTGAAAAGGCTTTCACTATGTGAAAGCTCAATATTAGTGCCGTATAAAACAGACATTATCGTAGAATTTTCACGCCATTAGGTAGCAATTACGCTAATTATAATACCCTGCACAACTTGTCTTTTTCCTAGTTTATCCAGAAAATTGTCTACTCACAGAACTTTACACAAATAAAAATCACTACTGCAAGGGGAGAATTTTTTTCCTCCCCTTTGTCAAATTAAACTGCATCGTGGAACAAAAAAAAAGTCGTAGTGCTGTGAAATATGGGCGAAAGCCACCAAAAAGTAATCACACGATCTCGTTTTGAACCCGGCTAAATTACTTTGTATGGAAAACTCGAGGAAAATCTGCAGATTTCGTTGAATAAGTAATGGCCGTTTCGTCTGGCGTGAATTAAAATTCAGCGTGCCGTAAAATTGTTTTGCAAACTCAGACTAGTGCGGTAATGAAATATCACAGACATTAATTGGCATATAGCTACGATAAAGTCCCAAAATGAAAAGTGAAAAATCTGGAATTGTAAAACATTTTTACGAATCCAAACTTTATAATGTATTTGTAACTGATGTTAGAGATTTTGCTTATGCCTGTTTCAGAAAAGGTATCTAAGAGATTACATTAAGTGTAGGGGATGAACTTTATACAGTTAATTACATTAACTGTAAGGGATGTTGATTTTGTAGTAACTTGTAGTAACTAACAAATCATTAAATTAGTTAGGCAAAAGTTTTTCTTAAAAAAATAGCTTCCCTAAAATAGTCCCAGGAACCGTTTGTTGGTATAAACAATACCATTTAATGAATATTTACTTAATTTCGATTCCCGCAATACTTTTGTGAATTAAAGTATTTATAATTTTCCACCAACCATAACAAAAAGCTAATCGGCTATCGGTAGTTTTATGCAAACATTGTTCAATGAGCTCATAAGAACAATACTAGTAAATAAAAATAACCTATTTCCAAAGAGAGATTTATGCTGATTGCAGTTTTGCTGTTAAGTTGGTTATAGACCATAAATATTAGGAAAAAAACAAAATCATTTATCTTTTTTTCAGCAAAACAAATTTCTAAAACGTCCGAAAGTGAACTGACCGGTGAAAGCCAATTTTCCTGCGTAGATATTTCTTGTTATTTTATGGAGAGAAAGGTGTGTTAGAAAAAGAAAATTGCAACATTTTTAATGATACACATCGATAAAACTGATGTTAAAAGAAAATTCCAAACCAGCACAATATTAATCTATTATGTTGGCTAAAGCTATATAATAATTAAACCACATTCTCTCTTCAACGTAACATTAATCTTTCAACCGCCAACTGTGAAACTGTAAAAAAATAAATATACCTTAATGAGTCCGAAATTAGTACGATCAACCCATAAGTTTTATTACGCAGCATAAACGTTAAATTATTTTTTGTTGTAAACTGCCAGCTGTTCACAAAATTCTAGCGTACCATCTGTCGAATTCACCTGTCACATTAAATTGTTCAATTTCCCAGGAGTAGAGTAGGTAGAATTTTTATCTAAGGATATAACTGAAACTCTAAATAGGTACAATAACCTACTAATTTCTTTTTTTAAGAGTGGGGGGGGGGTATTTAATGTGGATGAGCTCCCTACCATTGAAGATATCTTTGTTCAAGATTTTCTCTCTTTCGAAATGATCACCTGTTTTATCTGCATTTGACTTTACAAGGTATAGGAAAACCTCCAAAAATTGTAACGCAGATGGGTTGTCGAAACTTCCATGTAAGAGTTCATCACCATATGGAACTGTTGAAATGGACTTACTGGAGTCGAACTTGATAGAAACATTACCAATCATGTTTGGAGAGTTATGTAGGCATACATCTGAAGATAAAAGTGTTAAGAACTTGTTGTTACGTTAGAAATATGGTAGAAATGTATTTTCTGAGGACAGGCTCGGAATAGAGAATGCGAAGTATTCGTGTTTCAGTTTTTTGTGATCATATTTTGTTTCAATATACTTGCGAAACATTTGCAACATACTGCCAGGATGTGGGTTTTGTTATAAAATTAAGCGTAAATTTTGTTACAAATCACGAAACAATATCACTAACAGCACGGTTAGATTGTTAAAATATTTGCAACATCTTGTCAGGATGTGATTTTAGATAAAAAATTTAACGTACATTTTGTTATAAAACCAGCTTTCTACGCGAAGCAGTATAATTAACACCAATAAATAGAATAAACATTATATTTATAGGGCTTTTAAATCCATATTTACAGTTAATACAAACATAATGTTCGAATTACTGATAGAGTATTATGCGATTTATTGTAAATTACGACTATTAACGTTAATAAGAAAATGGTTAAAAAGTGTTTTATTAATTTAACACGCGGTTGCACTCACTCCAACAATTCTAAATGGAATCTTATTGAAGTATCTCTCAACTCCGTTATAGAAAAATAAAATAACTCATTATTTCCTGGACTTATTGCGGTCAATTTATAAGGTATAAAGTTTTCTTGTCTGTGTTTTCAATAAAATTCAAGATCAAATTGCTTTATTTAGAATTGAATTCCTGAAGAATTTTCTTTCTGAGTTCGAAAAAAGGTATATATGTCATGGACATAGGTATTATTTTACGGTTGGTTTTAAACAAACAAGATTTAATTGAAGGTTGATTTAGTTTTTGTATTTGCTTGCTACGTACATTTTTGTAATTAAAAAGGTCTTGAACAGCTTAAAAATGTTCAAAAATTATTTCATTGCGCAATCTTTATCATCCGATTAGATCATGTCAGGCTAGTTAGAATCATCGTCAGTGTACACTATGTTTTTGAAGAAATCAAAAGTAAACGTGGTGCCTTGTATTATTACAGCGAAGTTTGATAATTGATTCTTAAGGATGTATTAAAGAGAAAATCTGCATCGGAAGTTGTAGTATATAATTAAGCTACTTTTCAGTAGGCTATGGAATGTTTAATTATACCTGTAATATATTTTTGTAGTTGCTCGTGTATGTTGTCACGAAATATACAATAAATGGGATAATTACAATACCATACTCATTCATATTCTGACACGATTCATCAAATTTGCGCACATTAACAGAAAGTGCGATTTTCCGACCAAAGTCCATTTTCCAAATGGAATATCTTGAAAAGTATAAAAGCTACAGGGACACGATTTCGAAGTTTGAAATCCTCAGATGATTTCCTACGAGATTCCACATAGATTTCGATTCCTTCCTACTCAGGATTTGTCAACACTAAGTAGATATACGAAATTCTGACGAAATTCAAATTTTCAAACCTGATATCCCGCTGAGGATTTACGACTTCTCTACAGTCGTAAATCCTCAGATGATTCTTTACAAAATTGTGCATAGGTTTTCTTTCCTTCATATCCAGGATTTATCAAAATTTGCCCACATTAACAGAAAATGCGATTTTCCCACAAAAGTCCATTTTCCAAATGGAATGTCTTGAAAAGTATAAAAGCTACGGAGACATGATTTCGAAGTTTGAAATCCTCAGGTGATGTCCTACAAGACACCACATAGACTCCAATTCTTTTCTACTCAGGATTTGTCATCACTAAGTAGATATGCGAAATTCTGACGAAATTCGAATTTACAAAACTGATATCCCGCTGAGGATTTACCACTTCTCTACAATCGTAAATCCTCAGATGATTCTCTACAAAATTGTGCATATATTTTCTTTCCTTCATATCCAGGATTTATCAAAATTTGCCCACATTAACAGAAAGTGCGATTTTCCGACAAAAGTCCATTTTCCAAATGGAATATCTTGAAAAGTATAAAAGCTACGGAGACATGATTTCGAAGTTTGAAATCCTCAGATGATTTCCTACAAGATTCCACATAGATTTCGATTCCTTCCTACTCAGGATTTGTCTACACTAAGTAGGTATGCGAAATTCTGACGAAATTCGAATTTTCAAACCTGATATCCCGCTGAGGATTTACGACTTCTCTACAGTCGTAAATCCTCAGATGATTCTCTACAAAATTGTGCATAGGTTTTCTTTCCTTCATATCCAGGATTTATAAAAATTTGCCCACATTAACAGAAAGTGCGATTTTCCGACAAAAGTCCATTTTCCAAATCGAATATCTTGAAAAGTATAAAAGCTACGGTGACATGATTTCGAAGTTTGAAATCCTCAGAAGATTTCTTACAAGATTCCACATAGATTTCGATTCCTTCCTACTCAGGATTTGTCTACGCTAAGTAGGTAGTTTCTGTTTCCCTAAAGATCTCTGCAAAACAATCACGAGGCTTATCGACGCATTATTTTTGCAGAGTTTCTATATACAGTGCGGACGTAAATGGTCCCCCCCCCCCCTGCTAACTTTTGAACCAGTCAAGATAGGAACATGAAACCAAAGCGGTATCAAATGGTATAAAGCTTGTGGGTTTTTAG
>JAWQRJ010000784.1:0-18423 GCA_033557515.1 Diorygopyx duplodentatus | reverse complement strand
TCTAACTTCTTAGTCAATTTTTTCAAAAATATAATTGAATTTACACCTAAATATACTATAAAAAATCGTTACAATTTATTTGATAACATCCACAATTTAGCACTACCTTCTGTTTTACAACTTTATCATTTGACATTACTAACTTATACACTAATATACCTATTAAAGAAACAATTTTCTATAGCTACACAAATTATTAATAATCACTTAAATAATAACACAGATGCTAATAACTTAATAAAACTTTTAACTGCTTGCATTAACCAAAATCAGTTTATATTTAACAATAAATATTACAAAATGATTGAAGGTTTACCTATGGGTTCCCCACTTAGCGGACTTATGAGTGACATTTTCATGAACCATTTATAAGGAATTATACACAACAGCAATTTCGAATTCACTAACAAAATTATATTATGGAACAGATATGTAAACGAAATTCTAGTCATAATTGACACTACAAATATAAATATGTATTATAAATCAACTTCATAATTTTATAAATACTTTACACCCTAAAAAACACTATATAATTAGAAAATAATCACATCCTAAATTTTTTAGAGATCACTTTAATAACATATACAATTAATTATGACATTTATAGGAAACCGACGTTATTATCCCATTTAATTCATTTCATAGCCCAACAATTAAAAAACCAACTTTCATTTCTTATATATACGGACTAAAAAAACTCCTCTCAGTTTTAATAAGATGAAAAAAAATTAAACATTATACTACAAATTGCTTCTAATAATGGTTACGATATCCACTATTTTAATAATATATTTCAAAAATACCATTTTAGACATAATAACCATACAACACTACTACACATGGAAGATAAAGCTAAACCAATCTATAGAGCCATCACTTACCAAGGCAAAATCAATAACAAAATTAAAAACATTTCTAATAAATTCAACACTTCACTTGCCCTTTAAAGAAAACATAATCTAAAAAACATACCTAACAATAGTAAACCACCTACCAAATTACTAGAAAGAAATGGGGTATACACCCTTACATGTGAAACTTGCAATGCTACATACATAGGAGAGACCGGCAGAAAAATCGATATTAGAGTCCAAGAACACCTCACAAGCAATAATTCAAGCTTCGGTAGACACATCAATTTTAACAATCGTAAATTCACATTTGATAACATCAAAATTATTCATCAACTGAATAAAGGCTACTTAATGGAATTATTCGAAAGCTATGAAATAGATTCATTTAGAAAAACCACCAACAAACCTTACTACTTAATGATCGATTGGAAAACAATATCCCACATATTTACCATTCCCTCAGACACCCTTTTAATAAGAAAAAAACATTTACGAAATTTTATTTTACTTTACATTAAATTTAATACTTTTTCATTTTATTTGCGTACTTCTTATTAATTAATCAATTTCCCAATTATTCTAAACATGTAATTTTCATTATTTTACTCTATTTTGCACTCTTCTTCTTATTTACATTTTTACTAATTAATGATTGAAGTTTCTCATTAACTCTATAATTTAATAATTTATAGGAGTAACTCGCTATTTTATTATATTACAAACATTAACTTTTTAAAATTACGTAATATGATTCTTCAAATTTAATAATTGATATAAGTTTTTATCTATAAATATGCAAAATTTTATAACTGTTATAATCATAATTCCTACAATATAACAATGTAAATTTTAAACACTAATTTTAAATTCAAAATCCAAATTATTCACGCGCATATTGCTACGCACTTTCATATAAAACATGTTCGACTGGTTTTCCGTTTAATACTGCAAACCTAGCCGTCAGCAAGGCAAGCATGTCTTTTAGAAATATTCTATTAATTATTATTTAATTATTACTACTTATTATTACTTAATTTTATTTTAAGTAACTTCAAATGTGTTGTCATCTAATTAAACTTCTTCGATATACAATACTACCAATCAGGATTAATATTCCAACGTTAGCATAGTTCGTAGAGGTGTAGAACGTAAGTTTAACACTTAACCTAATGTTTACAATAATTTAACACGAGATTTTAATTATATGTTTATAATGCTACTTTTGTAATAAAAAAATCCACGTTTGTCCATGATGATGGTATCGAAACCGGTCGACGAATACACATCTAAATTTAGTCTCTAAACATATTGATTAGTAAAAATCATTACTCTCCTTCCTTTCTTGGAATTAATACATTATAAATATAAGCAAACGTATATCCTTCGTATTAAGGATAGAAATATTGAAGGAATAAGCCTATTAATGGAATTAAATAATGAAGTAAATTATAAAATAAGCGCTTTAAATTTAATACTCACAAAAGAAAAAGTACTAATAAATTATATTATATTATTACGAAGCGCAATTAAATTTGTTGCAGGTAATTTAGATCATGAGGATGCGGAACATTGTGATCAAATTTTATCACAATTGAGTAAATCACAAAATTATATTATTGATAATCATGAAGACATGATTAGATATCTAAAAGAGATAAATGATAAAATAAATTTTGATTTCTTAATAACTGTAGCAACAAATGAATTAAATGAAAAATACTATTTAAATTCATTATAAGATGCAATTAAAACCCAAATATGTACTGTATTTACAGGAATTTAATAATTTAATAATAAATTAAGTGATATAATTCAAATAATTGGCAAAGCGAAATATTTAGCATTCACTACTCTTATCACCAGAACAATTAATTAACGAATGGAACATTTTTGAAGATAAACATTCATTCCCTTTCGGAATATTAATGGAAAATATGTATTTAATAGAAACGTAAACCACAGTGAAAGCATATTAAAAACAAAATGTTTATGTGTTTATTATCCAAATTCCGATAATTGATAATTATGAGTATCAATATTACGAATTGTATCCCTTGCCCACATTGATAAATGATGTATATGCGCAAATTGAACCAGCATCTCGTTTTATTGCTGCAAATGACGAAAGATATATTCTTATGAATGATATTTGTAAAATTTTAAGACAAAGTGAATTTCTATGTTTAAATAAAATTAATCATTATAATAAAATTAATTGTGAACTAAAAATTGTAACGCACGGTGACGTAAAATATTGTACTTTTTATGAAATAAATATCGATTCATATAAAATAATAGAATATCCTGATGTAACTATTATAATAGGTAGTGAACAAATGGAAATAAAAGAAATTTGTGGAAAGTTAACAAGAACCATATTGTTACCATAAGTACGAGATTAACGGCACTGTAATACAAAATTATTTTAAAATAAATAACAAACCGCGTAACTTTGTAACGCAAATAAAGATTAATAATGTAACTATTAAAAGACAACCCGATTTAAATTACAAAAAAAGAAAAATAAGAAAATACCCGATTTAAAATTACATTTTAAGAAAACCCATGTAATAAATTATTTTGTTATAATAATGATTTTAATTGTAATCGCATACTTACGTCAGAAGACAAGGACCGACATCCAGGAAGAAGTCGGAAGAATTATATGTCTTCACGCGTGAAGATCAATAGGAAAAATTGCGAGAAGATTGCTGAATGAACAGATAAGACTGTCCAGTTAGCAAACGATAACGAATTCTTGTTAATATTATTTTATTATATTAATTGTATTAATAATAATAAGAACAAAAATATATCAAATAACTTAATAATGCATCTCGCATTTTGTGTCCATGAGAGGTTGCACTTATTATATTTTCAATAAAGTGAATCTCTCTTGGGAGTTTGAAAATATGATGAATATTCGTTTATTTTGCTCAGAATAGTTCAATGAGGTAGTTAATCCGCACGCTTGTTGATACTTTGGCATTTAGTTTGCAGATTTTTCCTTTCTTTTCTGGAAAATGTAGATGTTCAGCAAAAACGTCAGCTTTTCATAATTGCTCCTTACCCAAAATGTAGTTTTGGCATCTTTACTTCTGCAACATGAACAGAACTTTGAATCATTTTTCCAAAAAGGATAGTCGGTACTTCCATTATACATACATATATTAAACTAGGCAGCTATTCCAAATTTCGCATTTACAAAACGATCTCTTTAATCCGGATGGACCCCATCGCCAATTTTCAAAATTCCATACCTGCAACGCAGGCAATAATGTAACTGACCAACCACACGAGGTCATAAAGCGCTTGTCGCTGCGACGTCGAAAACAAGAGCGACAAAAACTCCTCCTCGCCTCGCCGTGCACGAGGAGTGTACAGGCGGGTCTGGCCCAAGTATGCTATTAATAATTAAGCGAGGATAAACACGAACCGTATGCTCGGCCGATAATAGGGATTTCGCATTGCGACGCGACAATCGAAAGGAAGAAGTGAGGCGGGAGGCTGGATGGTGAGAGAGGAAGGCCGAGACTCGGTTTGGTCCAATTTTAAAATTTGGCAGACTGGAACGAGAACGATCTCTGTCCACGCAATGTTGTCGTGGGCGGCAGAGGACACTCCGACCCCAGGTAACTTGATCGCCCACCGACTTTAGCGCTTCGGACACGGCTAATTAGACGGGATCATTGGAGAACAATTGCTCGTTGAGCCACGAACAAGGCGAAAGCAATTGCAGAAGTCTTAACACCTGCGGCTGGTAAGAACGAATTATTAGGATTGGGATGCTTTTATTTGCTCTATTGATTGATATAATCTATCCAGTGCTTATTACAAACTTGAGGATATCCAAAGAAGAATGTGAATGAAGAATGCTGAGAAGAACAATAAGTTTTAAAAAATGTAGAAAGGAGAAGTAGAAAGTAAAGGAGAATACTTATAAAAGAATCAGGTAATGAGCAAGAAAGAAGAAATAAATCGGAAGCAAAGGTGAAAGGGGAGAAGGCAGAAGGAAAAGGAAAGAAGCAAGAAATATATAATCCAAACAGTATTAACCCAATACAATGCGAACTAACAAAACGAGCAAGGTTTCGACGAAGAAGGAAGAAGGTAGTAGAAGTTTCGAGAAAAAATGCACAAAGGAAAGAAGGAATGTGGGAAAAATGGGGAAGAACGACAAGGGGTGGGAAGAGAAGCGAACCAACAACGCATCCAAATTTAGTTATAAGAAATATAGGCAACGGTGCGAAAACACAAAGTGCGAAACTAAAATAAAAATCGATGAATATAGGCTGAAGGGAGAATAAAGAATGAAATATGGAAAGCGGAAAAAGCAAGAAAGAAGAAGGAAGGGCGGACAAATGTGCAACACTCAGATGAACAAAGATAGAGGGAACAAAGATAAGAATCCAGAAGAAGGAGGAAGAAATTGTGCATTAAATAATGAGAGAAGAGCGAAAAGACTGACGAACCAAATTCTTTGAAAACGAGAGAAGGAACACGAAGGCGAAAGACTTTGAAAAGTGGGAATACGGAAGAAAGGACACAGAAAAAAAAAGCAAAGTAGAAAGAAGGTTGAAGTCAGATTGATAATAAACCAGAGGAAAGATGTGAAACGAAAGAAGCAGGAAAAACGGGTAGAGAGCAGAAAAGAATGAAAGAAATGGAAGAAAAAAATGAAGATGGAAGCATAGATAAAGAAGAAGGGGGAAAAGCAGGTATATAAATACTTTTGGATAAAATTTGGTTATGCTTACTTCGGGTTGGGTTTGGATCTGATTTTGTTCGGTTCGGATGGTTATGGATGGGTCAAGAGTTGTAGAGGAACTCCTCTACAACTTTTGAGGAACCCATCCATATAGAGCTGATGAATGAAAAATACAAATATCTAACTTCTTAAACTTCTCTATGTAACTTAATCGTTATGGCGAAAAAACCTTTTATGGAGAACCAATGTATTCATTTTATGGCTGGGAGGTTTATTGCTGGAAATAGACAGAGAGAAGCGACACGCCGGCGATATTTTGCAAAAAAAAACGTTAGCTGGAACTTAAATACTATTGCTTGTTACTGAGTTAGAAAGAGTAAATAATTTTCTATGCGACGTAATTGTTAAAATGATGAAATTGCCCTTTTCCTCCTACACAATTTGTATAATAAACTAGGAAAAGGACAAGTCCTGCAGCGTGTTATAAATAGCTTAATTGCTATGTGATGGCGTGAAAATTCGACCGACGAAAACTCTGCTTTATATAGTACTAGTATTGGGCTTTCACGTAGTGAAGGTTTCGAAATATTTTATAACAATCCAAATATGGTCAATTTCGAATAAATTCTGGTACATCGTTGGCTTCGCAATTTTTTTTTTTTTGATTAATTACTTGGAAGTCGACTGATGAAAACTCACTTTTAGATGCCGAAAAGAACAAGCTTTCTCGTGGTGTAAGCAGATTTAACATATCTTTGATTTTAAGAAAGTTATCTCGAAAAAACGTCAAATGTTCGACAAACGTAGTGCCATTTGGTTTTATAACAATCCAAATATGGTCAATTTCGAAGGAATTCTGGTCCACCGTTGGCTTCGCAATTTTTTTCAGGAGTCATTACTGCAAACTCGACCGACGAAAACTCACTTTTAGATGCCGAAAAGGACGTTTTCTCGTGGTGTAAGCAGATTTAACATATCTTTGATTTTAAGAAAGTTATGGCGAAAAAACGTTTTATGGAGAAACAATATATTCATTTTATGTCTGAGAGGTTTATGAATATCGTAACGCCGGTTGTAATGTATAACAAAATTGCGAATACAGTTGATTTCGACTACCTTTTGAAAACAATATTAAGGGTTTAAGAAGTTTTAACAGTTTTTAAAAATAGTTTCCAAGTGTTAAATACAATTTAAAGTATTAAAGTATTAAAATCTATTATTAATTCACTGTTTAAATATTTAAAATTTAAGGTATTTTTTTAAAAATTACTTCTTAATTTCTTCTTCTGATCGTCTATAATTACTGCGTTTTAATAAGCAATTATTATAAATACATTCAGAGGTTTGTGAGTGTATTTACTTGGCTAATAAGAGTTTCATTATTAACTCTGGACTTCTTGTCTTACTTCTTCGGTCTCCTCTTTAGGTTGTGGACAACTTCGCTGCGTTTGTTGTCGTTTATAAAATTTAACGTTGTTCTAATGGACTTCATGGAGTTCCATATCGTCTTGTTTCCAATGTGAATCTTGTTTAGTATCCACAGTCTTGACTGGTTGAATTTGGAATTTTCGATTTTGTATATTGTTTATCTTGTCTTCATTATTTCTTGATTCCATTTAACTTCAGTATCAGATAGGTACGATTGATTATTCTATCTTCTTTTATGTCATCGTAGATTAAAGTTATTCTTTCTTCTCTCGGTGTCATTAAAATTCATTCATCCTTCATAATTTTCTTGCAGGCGGTGTTGTCGTTCTTATCTTCATTGGTACAACTTCCTTCTTCATATTGATGTTTAATTAATTTATATTCATATGGTGTATTATATTTCACATCTTCACTGTTGGTTTCACATATGAACTTCTTTTGTTTTATTTCGTAATATAGTGCTTTCGATAAAAAATACCTCAGATCATTCGCAGCAAGGCAATGTTTGAGAATCATTTTATACAAGAAATTTAGGAATCGGCTCACAAGCGTAATGGAGGTTCGCATTATCGTAATTCTGTATACAATTAAACAGAAATGTTCAAATCCATTCAATGCATAAAACGTCAAAAATTACGGATTTTCAAACGCTCAAAGATTTTACGAATGTTGAGACCTATATAAATCGATTTTACGTACCGGAGTATTGAAAACTTGCAAATATCGTCCGGTAACTTAAAGACGTCTTCGAGGTCAGCGTTATACATACACACATACATACAAGAATTGCTCGTTTAATAGTATAATAAGATAAGATGTGTGTTGCAACGATATGACAGAAACTGAATTATTTTGAATTTACTGAATACGCTCTTTGTACCACCAGCGTATATTTCTCAAAAATTCCTAAGCTGGATTGATAACTTATGGATAGATATTACAAGAGATGGGAATTTGCCACAATTCTTATTTTTAGTTCTCAATGTTTCATAATTATGCTCTGAAGTCAGGAGGAAGGGGATTTATGGAAGTGCTCCTTGTAAGGCATACTCCTCCTTGTAAATTTGATGTTCCGGTTCAACATATTTTATTGAAATTGTGAAACTAAGCTAATGTTAAATTATCTTTTTGGCAAACAAATAGATCTTTTTTGAAATTCCATTCGCTGGTATCCATATTTTTGGATAGGATTTAAGTTTAGACACTGACTGGAAATTGTCAATCATTTCCATGGTTTAAGAAACATACCACGTAACATTTCAGGTTCCCTGGTTCCTTGTTTTAGTTTAAGTAAAATGTAGACTGGAAAATTAAATTTCCTTTTTCCAAGTATTTGTAACTTTTAAAAACATCATTTGGGTTGGGTTGAAAACATTTCATTTTATATCATTCATTATTTTATAGATTCATGGCAAATATACAACCTCTCCCAAAATTACTGATAGGTAATATAACTTATTTATTGTTTCAAGACAATAATAAACAATTTCAAGAATTTTTAGTGCAAATGTAAATCTATATCTATTATCTACTATGCAAACATGACTACACATTATCAGCTCGAATCCCCTAGAAATATATTCGTTGAAGCTATTTGAATTATGCGATTCATCTCCACATGGAATTTCGTGGCGTTTGGCCAAAATCTTTTGACTGCGCATAAATCGCTCGCCTGCACAGCCTTATTATGTTTGGAAGTCCATAACGCATGATATAATACCTAGTTGTTCTGCTGCCAGTAAATGCCTACCTACATCATAACCTACTAACTGCGTAAATCACAATTGAAGCAAAACAAATTTGATCCTGCGTGTGGAGATAGGTATGCACAACAACTTTCTTTTATGCTAAAAACAAAAATCCCCACTGCCATGATAATACAATGTTTTATTCAATGTCACGTAATCTGGAGTGAATTGTCCTGTTAAGGTGTAACAATAACTAAATACAAGAAAGAAAACAACAAAGCAATGAGCTATCTTGCCATTGTTCCAATTCTTTCGGGCGTAAAAGCAATGTACATAACCCACAAACATCAACAAATGAGTGCACGTGTGTCGATATTACTATATCTATTGATAAAACGTTTAATTTTGTGCAACGTTGCGTTGCCTATAAGCGTCGTTTTTATTAGATAAAATATGAAATATGCAATTACCACACAATACCTGCGGGCGTCAAAAGTTTTGGCGCCTGACTTTAACAGCGGATAGAGAAACAAAATGCCGACAATTTTCAATAAAGCTATAACAGATCAATAGAGCAATTAATTTTCTACAAAAGCATAATCAGTTCAAAATTATACCTCATTCAGTTATTGTTTTATTAAGAGGTATGTACATTATACTATTTTGTATTCTAAAAAGACAACTAGAAATCTGGAACGAAGAACGAATCTGAAAAGCCACCAGAAAATAATTACCAGAATTAATTTTCAGAGTAAAAGAAGCGAATAGGATGCGAGGAGTTTGTTACTACTAATCTTTTTACAATTCATTTCAACAAAAAAATGTTTGAAAAAAATTTCTTCTAAACACTACCCAACTTCAGTTTGTTAAATGGAACATTATAATGAATATTAATGCATTTTTGAATTCCCTGTCGAATTTGTGATCGATTTTATTATTAAACATATATTTGCTCGAAATAGCACCGTTTAGAGAAGCTGGGTGGGGTTAGGTAAGAGAAAGTCGTATGAGTCTTTCATTCCAGTTAGTTTTCTATTCGCTATTAAAGTCAGTGGCCAAAATTTTTGACGTGGATAATAGATCTTGAAATTAACGTAAACGCGGCTGAAAGTGAGGCACAAAGATCTAAAATTTAGTTAAAGCAGTGGGAAACAAAGGTAATAAGATCAAAAAAATAATCATTAGATCTTCCTGATCTCAGAAATTGCCAAAATAAATTATATCGCCAAACATACACTTTCTGTTTTAATGCTTCTGTAAACAATGTCATAATTTTTCCTTAAAAAAGAGTTCAAGACTTGGTGAACTGCAATTGGAAAAATTACGACGATTTCTATTCAGGTAAATTCTCACAACATAAAAAATCGCCTTCAATGTGAATATGTGAAGTTGGACGGATGGTGACTCATCAAATTTGAAGAATGCAACCTTGGTAATCGGGAAGTAGAAAATACTTCGATATAATTAAAAACGTATAAACCTGTAAATACAATCAAAATATAATTGCTTTATACGTTACATGCCGTACAAAAATTTCTTATTATAGCAATAAATAAAATTCCTTCGCCACAAATTCGATGTATTAGATGTAGAGATGCAACGCGTCGAAGAGATTGCTCCGCGTTTAACATATGCCCTGGCGCATTTCTCTCGCTTGCTGCAGCCTCTCACGTAGAGCACAAATTTCTGGCGTGGTCACCAATTTGGGCGGAGCAGTTGGCACCACTTTCGACTTGCCCATTCTAGACTGTTCTATAAATTCCTTCACGTTTCCTATGAATTCTTCTTTCTTCTTCTTCTCCTCCGATATCGCCTTTCTTTTTTCCTCGAGTTCTTCGCGCATCTGAATCTTTAGCAGTTTCAGTCTTTCTTGAAGCTCGGCCATCGACATTTCACATAACAGTCCTAAATTGGGACACTCTGTCGAATCGTACTCCTTGAGATTCATCATTCTTATTTCGTGAAGAGTGTGCAACTCTTGAATAAGTTTAGTTCTCTCTTGCAGTTCCTCGTCGCGCTTTCTATAGGCCTCTTGAAGCAGTTTCTTCGTTTCGAATTCCGCGATTTTCGCTTGAGCTTGTTTCTCTTCTATCATCTTCTTCTCCGATTCCTTGGCGGCTCTTTCGATGTTTTGCGATTTTTCGACAAGCTGCTTCGTTTTTTCGTTTTCTTCCATTTTCCATTTGAGGAATTCTTGGATGAGCGCGACTCGTTCTTCTTTGAATTTCTCCATTTTCTCTTGGTTCGCTTGGAGCAGTTTCTTTTTCGCCAACACGGATTCTTCGAAAGTTAGTAACCCTTCTAAGTGTTTCCTTTCGATGTCCTG
Organism: Diorygopyx duplodentatus; assembly: GCA_033557515.1. NCBI lineage: Eukaryota > Metazoa > Arthropoda > Insecta > Coleoptera > Scarabaeidae > Diorygopyx > Diorygopyx duplodentatus. The sequence goes on along the minus strand of JAWQRJ010000784.1, from coordinate 7,416 downwards.
GACGTTTTGTTGCTCTTTATTCTTCCTTATTTCTTCTTCGACGGCTTCAATTTTAGAATTATCGAAGGCGCCGTTTAGTAAGTCTTCTATTTTCTTGCAAGCCACCTCTTTTTCTTTAGCTAAATTGGCTGCCTCTCTCAGTAAAGTGGTTGTATTTTTCTTAACTTCCACCTTTTCGAATTTTGGAAGGGGTTGGGCGAATTTTGGTTTTTGAGAAAGCTTTTCGACTTCTACCAGTTTTGGGGGCAAATGTGCAACCCTTACTTGACATTTCTTCGCTTCTTCATACAGCTGCAAAGCTTTCTCCCAATTTTTATCTTTGCTTTCGTTGATCTTTATCAAAGTTTTAAGTGATGTATTATAAGTTGTTTTTGGAAGTACTGTAGGTTTAATCCTATCATACTGTTTTGGTATAGTACTACTGCATCGATGTGTTGAGGGCATTCTCTTCACTACCGACAGAAGATTTTCGATCGGTTTTGTTAACGGCTTCGATGCTACACTTCGTCTTTGATTCAAATGATACACTATCTTATAGTGAAACACTTTCATTAACTTCTCCTTAAGCACTAAAGGTCTGATGACATTTTCTAACATGTACTCGTTATCGAAGTATCTGCAACCAGCTTTAGCAACAAACACCACATTGCTCTCCATCAGAAAAAATTCAGCTACTTTAATAGAGAACAAGTGAGGCATCGCCTTGAAGATCTTTTGGATCTGGTTGAAATTTTTATCGTTTAACACGAAAATAAGAAGGAACAGCAGGGTCTTCATGGTCCATTCGTCTGCGTTCTTCAAACCGTACATCACACATATTTTTTTCGTTACGTCATCGAAAAAGGTTTTGTGTTTCAATAAGAGGATAAAGTGTTCCGCAACATCTTCTGATACAGTTTCTGTGTCTTTTGACGCCAAGAACTCGGTCGAAGAAAGCGCTTTTTGTTCTTCGTATTCCTTCAGTAATTTTATGGTGGTTCTTACAAAATCCAAAGTGTAAGGTAATGACATCTTTGTTGTCAAAACTGAAGGTTGTAATTTTTCGTTTCTGTCAATTCAAATACCCAAACAATAACTCATAATAATGTCAATCCCGTTATTTTTATTTTATTTGTTAAAGTTTTTATGTGGTTTCTTTCACAGCTATCTTTTGACATATTTCTTGTTTTGCTTCTAGGTTAACTTTGGTTCTCCCGCAGCCAAATCAGGACTTCAAGCCGGTGATTCCGTCATCAAGATCAACAACGTGGACGTTTACAGTATGAGGCACAAGGATGCCCAGGATGTCATCATCCGAGCTGGGCCGGCTTTCGAAATCACAGTTCAAAGGTGAGCGTAAACACTCACAGATCCGCTTGTTGACTTTTTGCCATGAAATTCTTCAACTTTGACATTTACAGAGGTGGATCCACATGGAAACCGACCGTCACTCCAACTACGGCAGCCGTGCCCAAACCGCAACCGGTGAGCAACAACTACTCCCCAGTTACCAAAACCTCTCTGGCTGCCAATCCGCAGCCTTCTATTGGTGCTATTGGCACTGGGCATAACGTTTCCGCAAAACCATTTAACGCACAGGTAATTTCTCTTCTGATTGGAGGTAACACATTACTTTTCTTCTTGTTTTAGGTAAACGGAACTATGAACGGTGGTCCAAAATTCGTCAATAAACAGTACAACACCCCGGTGGGTCTGTACTCGGAACAGAGTATAGCGGAAACACTATCTGCGCAAGCGGAAGTCTTATCTACAGGAGCGCTAGGGTACGCCACTTCCCAGTGAAACCCAACCTTGAAAAACCTCTCAAAATAACACGTAGAAATCTAGCCAGTATACTTGTTTTCATTAGTTATCGTACATTGAACCACAGCCAATATTTTCCACATCGACATTGCGTCATTCCCCAAAATACAACACGGAGCTACCTTCATTGAGACAAGCTAACACAAAGTTTAAATTTACACCTATCTTAAAAAACAGCTTCTTTATTTATATTTGCATTTTAGGGTTAACTTCAAGAAGAACGAAAAGAACTATGACGCATCCAACAGCGAGGTCTTTCGAATGGTCCACGAGGCTGATAAAGAACCCAGACAACAAGAAACAGGTAAAAACAGTTATACTTTGGTGAAGAAATTACCATGAAACAGTGTGAGCTTCAACTGTGTGAAACTAATTCATCAAAACTCGAATACACATCATTGTGTTGTAATTCTTCCTCAAATTAGATTAAAATTCAGATCAGGGGTATTTTACGACAAATAGTCCTAAAATCGTGTATCTGCAGAGACGGAGTAATAAAATGAAATATTACTTAACCTGCCAACCTCCACCAGAGTACTCCAATAATCCATTTTGGCGCACTAACCGAATGACTTAGAACCTCCCGAAGCGAGGAGTTCTAAGTCATTAAGGTACAAATTTTCCAAAAAAAGTCTATTATCTGCTTTGTCCACTTGTAGTATAAAACAGTATAAGATTGTTAAATAGTCTCCAGTACGTATAAATCTTCTATTCATAGCGGGCCCGCCCTAATCCCCAAATACGCCGAGCCGGCCGAGCGCCGAAATTTCTCGGCGGTGCGCGGCGAAACTAAAACCGCTCTGTAAAGTGAATACGCAGCTCTTAGCAGCCAATTTTGCAATGTATCGAAAGCCAATGACTTCCTCTACATGCTCATTGCAAAATCGCGGCGGTTCTATGTGGTCCCTTTTACTTTAAGACCCTCAAAATAATTCACACAGGAAACAAAAAAACGGTTTTACAACGCTACATTATAAAGCGCACTCATTACTTAAAAATAACAAATTTTAATCATTCAAATATTTGTAAGTAATCTAGATACCTTTACAAAGCCAAAAAAGAATTTTTGAAAACACTAACTTTTGGAGAAGTCTTTGTGAGTATTTGCGGATAGTCTTCGCGCATACTCGCATAGTAGTTTGTGATCTCTGTGACAATGGTTAGTTTTTAATTATCTTAAAAACATTTAAACTGTTGACAATTCATCCCAATCCTTATTGGATAAATAAACGTTATTATTATTATTATAAAAATAATCCAGCCAGCCGTACATAAGAATTGTATCTGACAGCTAATACAATTTGGTACCAACAAGATGGGGCTCCTCGTCACTTTACGCGTCCTGTTCACATTTTTTTTTAGAAATGCTTTATGCCATTAATATGTTTTGTATAAAATGAAGTAACTTCAACCCAGGTGCGCCATCCCATAATAAAAGGTGCAGTGCAAGTTGTGGGCATAATTCTTTATACAAAAGTGCACCTGCTTTGAGATATCGCCCCGCAGAAATTATAATTTTTATCACATTATCGGCAATATTTTGAAAACCAAGTGGTTTTCAATATATTTCAACCATTTATAACTAAATTTGGGGAAAATAGTTGGTTACTGTATATTATTCTTTATTGATATTTTGGTGATATACCCATTGTTCATATTCATTTTGATACCCTAATACAACTTCTAAGTTCCTATAATATACAGTCTATTGGTTTAATGTTATTTAAAAACTAACATTAAACTACTTCTCTGGATTTTTTACTCACGAATCAAGTCGTTGTTTGAAACTGGCAGAATAAATAAAGCAGGCTGTGGGATTTGGATTTCAGTCTCTTCATCTCAGTGACGGTTTGAGATAAAAAAAATTGAAACTTGGTAATGTTAAGTTGTTTATAAAAACCCATCTTTTAACAGAAATCCCATTTGTTTATTGCTTCGAGCTTTTGTGAAACACCGCCATATTATATATTTTTTTTAAATGGCAAGATATGTTGATAATGGTATTATTTGAAAGATACTTATTTTAGAAAAACAGTAGGGTCCATGATATGGTTGTTTATTGTTGGTTGTTAATTATGAGGAATAAATTAACAACTCTAAATGATAACGACGATTACACTAAAACAATATCTTCTTTTTGGCAGAAATGGTTCTTGTAATCTGGTTATCAGTATTTTTAGAAATAATTGATAATTAACTTAACTTAATGTAAAATAAAATGTTTGTTTCCATAGCAATCTAGTCAAGTTTAAAATAAAATAGCATTTCGAGTTAAATTCAAAATGAATTTTGTCGAAATAGAACGTGAAAGGAAATGAATTTCTTAAAACACCCCAAGAACATCTGCACTATTTCTTAGAGGCTTTTATTAACAGATTTCGTTACGGTACATACGTTGGAGTGTACAACACAATCTTCAATTGTAGTAAAATTATCCCCAAAGTAGAATATCCAGGACATAAGTAACTGACTTGTAGAAGGGGCGGAATATATTGAAAATCCTAAATATTAAGAGGATGTTATTGTAAATACAAGAAAAATCAAACCCAACCTAAATTAACTACAAAGAATTTAAAACTTAAGAAATTTAAAACTTTACTAAGAATTTAAAAATTCTGTTGTTTCTTTAAAAAATTAAGAGAAAACTGAAATGTAAATAGCAACTCGGCTGGTAATCTTTTTTGAAGAAACATAAATTTCAAAGAGAAAATAAATAAATGGTTATTAAGAGAAAGCTAAAAATAAACGTTTTTAAAATTAAGAAAACAAAGAACGAAATAGAACCCTAATTACATCAAGTTGTCAATTGAAGTGTCAGTTGTTAGTTGCCAATTAAAGTTGTTAATTTAAAATATGGAGTGTGGTTGAAGAATCTTAAAGTTAACTTGGTTTCATTAGTTGTCTTATTGCTGTTTTGTAAAGTAGTGAATATTGTGTTCCTTAACGAAATGATAGTCAACAGGTACAAATATTGTTTAAATGTCATAAATTCACTTCATTTGCCCTCAAGGAGAAAAAGGTATTTTTTAAATTGTGTAGGTACATATCAATTTAATTTTAGAAGAAGAAAAACCAATATCAGAACTCTTCTAATGTAAGCCGTTTTAATGTATACATTATGTAGCATTTTGTTGATTTAAATTATTTTTTATAATAATTAAAATGCTTCATTAAGTACACAAAATATAATTTTTAACATAAAATAGCAATGATGAAATGTATGAACCAATATTTCATGAACCATATATCCTTAGCTTTTGCTGGTATATTAATTTTTAATTGTGCATCTATTTTCAGCAGATTAACAAGATAGAATGCTTCTCTTTACCTTTAAACTAATATTGTAAAACATGAAAACAGTTTTACAAAATTATTTTTAAAGCAAGCCCCTTTTGTATTTTAGTCTCTTTCCAGTGAATTAAATACATATTGTTAATTTGGTTTTATTATATTTGGTTATTTTATTCTTTGATTAGATAGTCACCAAGTTATTATTACAGATTAAACTTTGTTCTCTCCTCATATCTGAAGCATTTGTCATTTACTGGTGCTAATTTTACAGGTCCGTGTTAATACATTTATTTTTAGGGACCATGAACCAAAATTGATTGTCTATAATCTTTATGGTTAACATAAAAAGACAATAAATTAATTTGTGTCAATGTTTTCTACACTTTAAAATATCATTTTAATATTCGAAATTAATTGAGGGTTCATTTGGAATGCTATTCACATTTAAGAATTTAGAACCTGACACGCCATCGTGCGGTCCACGGTCAAGCTAACTCAAACGTCATTACAGCATGTATCGATTTTTATTTTAGGTTAATTATACAATGAAAAATATAATGAGTTTTTAATAAGTTATGAGCCATCTAAGAAGTTATGGCCCCTCTATCAAATTGATTTTTCTCGTCGAATACAATTCCTGGTTCACCGAGCTTTGCTGGGTTTCCTATGCACTATTAATGATTTCGATAGCTATTCTATGATTCAATTTCTACTCTTAAAAAATTTTATGCACGCCTTTCTGAAGAGAATACGTCCCAAAAAATGAAGAAAACAATGTTTAATGAAAACATTGTTTCAGGGACCCTTCATGTTCAAAATGTGCTCTTTTTACTCCAGGTTTATTTTTAGGAGCACTCATATGATTAGATGATTTTTCTAAAAACTCCTGCAACACCTCCTACCTTTTCAAATGCCTCTTTATAAACTTACCGTGCTATTTCTTAAATATTTTAAAATTCGCTACTTTATTTGTCCATTTATAATTAACTTCCCTTCAGATATGGTAATTTAATTTTAAATTATATATCATTAATATTCCATATCCTTAACATAAAACTACCTAACAATTGCTTAAAAAATGTATTCTCTGAGTTGCTGAACTTTTATCATTTTATATTCGTATATATATGTTTGTTTTGGTGCAAACTAATTTATAAAAATACATATGCTAATAAATGTTTCTTTGTTTTTCATACAAAAAGGGCCGATTCCTACCTTTTAAACTGTGTTTTTATTAGTTTACCTAGATGTTTATTGAATACTTTAAAATCACTTGCTTCATCCATTAATTAATGCCCCATAGATTTTCAAACGCTTTAAGACTTAAGATTAGCTCGTTTAATAGTATAAGATAGATGAAATAAATTCCAAGCAGTCAAATATTGCGAATTTCTGACGAATATTCACATACTTACTACGTGATGTTATAATTATTTTTTTAGCCGATTGGCTGTAATTTTTAAACAGAATAAAATGGAGAAATATGATTGCCCCGAGCGAGGTTTGAACCCGCAATCGCTTCGTCTGCACCGAAGCACTCTACTTAATCCTACTTGCTATATTCTTAAAAAAATTAAATTGGTTTGAATTTTAGTGAATTTGTTTCATACAGTTATCGCTCACAATTTTGATGCAGATATTAGAATTGTTACCAGTAATTATCATAAAGTAGCTGATTTGTAATTTTTTAATGATTTTAACAAACTTTTTTACCCACTTATTTCTTCATCTAAATATTTTTTCTTAATGTAAATTGTGAATTGGATTTACTACTTATTTCATTGCTATCATTTCTTTTGTTTTATTATTTAAACATAACGCACCGAATACAAAATACAAAAATATTTCATGTATAAAACACTGCTTTATTTATTTATTACATGTTACGATATATTACATAATTACTATTATAGAACACATATGTTATTGCAGAATCTCGATATACATATACGTATGCAGTTTTTAAGATTAAGAAAATAGTCCCATGAAGCTGAATGAATTGTGAGAATGAAAACTAAAAATATGTTTTGAAATATATTTTTTTTTCATTTCGTAAACTTTAAGGAGTGACATTATGTTAGGTTTAATTGCATATTTCATATAGTACAGTACGAGTAAATATTGCCGTACCATTCCCGTAGTACGCCCCGCCTTGTCTCTCCAATCGTAGCGTATAGAGTCGCTAAGCCGCGCCCCTCTAGCTATTCGCTAACGCGAACGCTGCCCATGAGACGGCGCCTGCAAGTCGTCGAATTTTCCAAGCGGCGCCTGCAAGTCTCCGAAAAGATTTGTCCCCAAAGGACATTTTTTGTGGGAGTTTTT
>JAWQRJ010000783.1:0-18427 GCA_033557515.1 Diorygopyx duplodentatus | reverse complement strand
GCTGAAATGGGCACATTCTCATCGATAGTCGTAGCGTATTTAAAACGCATTGCTGTGTAAAAAAGTTGTTTAAAAGACAGTTTTAAAAAATTGTCTAATCATCGACACACGATTTTTTATTCGGTAAACGTAAAGTGCAGACATCAGACTGTCGCCAGCATTTGTTTTATTTCAAAGCCTACCGCTGTTATGACAAATAAAAATCCCGTCATTAAGCTATTATTTCTCTTTACTTTTTCAATTTTTTTTCTTAGCATTCTACTTTCTTGGGGTCTCTTAGAATTTTCTTCGACTTTATTTTGTAGTATCTGGTCAAATCATATAAATATCCCGCATTTTCGTTTATTTTTCAATCTTTCTGCACGGTTCAACATACGCGGATCATGTATTATCCTGACAATAATCACTAATGCATATTTGGTAAGTAAATTATTGCATTTAATATTTTGTTCTTTAATTAACACATTTTTTTAAATAGTACGGAACCAGACCAGAAAAAACAAAATTATCAACCGAATCCCTGAAAAATGCGTAAAATGAACACGTTTTTCGATAAAGTACCTTTCATCGGATCGTCAGCTGCAATTGAAGAGGAAAAGGATAACGAAAAAAAAACGAAATGCTTTTGGAAACTCAGCAAGACCAGCAGGAGGACTGGAATAACCTGTTTTAGTAGTTGCAGAGTCATTTATCATTGAAGGCGACTACAACATTGATTAAGATTTAACTAAGGTAAATCCAACTGATTGTGCTAATTTTGCATGTATTAATATCTTAAATGAAGATGCTCTGCAAAATTATATTATTGCATATGGCAGACCATTCTATTATTCCTGCAGACCAAAAGCACTGTATCCAAAGGACAATAAAAATAGATCTTTTGCAGAAACATATTATTATTTGGCTAACTCCACCGAGTCTCATCAATTTCAAAATACGTGGTTGTGTTATTCTAAGATAAAAAATTGTGCGTATTGTCAACCCTGTTGGTTGTTTTCCACCACGCGCACAAATTGCATAGATAAAGGTATTTCTGACTAGCAGGGCTCATCAAAAAAAAATTAAAGAACATTCGCACTCACAAACTTATATAACATATTGTTTTACGTATGAAATGTGGCAAAAGACAAAAACAATTGATAAAGAAAATGAATACTTTATTAAACAATAAGCCGATTTTTGGCGAGAAGTACTTGAGAGATTGTTTAATGTTACATTAATGCTTTGCAAATCAATCTTTTCTAGCTTTTCGTGGCTATCATGAACATATTAATCAAGATAACAGTTATAATGTTTTATCTATGGTAACTTTATTGGCAAAATATGATTGTTTAAAAAAAGTGTTATCGCAACATAAAAGTTCTCATAAATATCTATCTCACCAAATTCAAAACGAAATCATTATGGTCCTAGGATATCATTTAAAATAAATAATTATCCAAAGAATTGATGCTGTTCCATTTTATTCAATCATAATAGATATAACACAGGATATCTCAAAATATGATCAATTGGACAAAATAATAAGATACGTAGAATTTGAGGAAAATGATAAAGGAAGAATTAATAAAATCTTGGTAAAGGAACGTTTTGTAGGCTTCACTAAGGTTGGGTCCCAATCTGCGGAGGTACAACTAAAACAATTGTGGCGAGTTTGAACGAGGTAGGTTTAAATTAAAGAATATGTAGAGGTCAGAGATATGATGGAGCCAACGTAATGAGTGGAATATATTCAGAGTGTTCAAAAAAAATAAAAATATTGAGGAAACTGGTTTATATGTGCATTGTGCGCCGCACAGTTTAAATTTAGTTATTAATGATGCACCGAAATAGAAGCATTTTTACAACAATTCAATAAATCTTGGATATATCTTGGATATTCATCAAATACGTCTGACCAGAATATTGTGAACGGAACTATTTTAAATTTATGTTCCAATTGAATATCCGCACTCAATTCAATTAAATTTTCGTAATTCAAGGCTACAAATTCTTTGGGTGTTTCTTTTACTTTGAAATGGTTTTGCACCCAATAATAAATAACAATCTTGATTCTTTAAATTCGGAAAATGCTCACTCAGTGAATCTAATAAACCAGTGAGATGGTTCTTTATATCATTACGGATTTCCATATCCAAATCAACCCTAGATTCTTTAATAAAATCACTAAGCCTCCAGAAACACTCAAAGGTTATTTTGTTTAAATCAAATCCAATACTGTATTTTTCTTGATACTGCTACTAATTTTTCTTTTGCTTGGAATATGTTGACTTGAATGCCTTGTAGAGCCAAACATGAATCATTTAACTTTCCAAATATATCAACAAAGTATGCAAGTGTAGATAGCCAAGCTGTGTTTGTTAATCTGTCTGATAAATCAAATTTGTGGTCAACAAAATATGCACACAATTCTTTTCGAAGCTCAAATGTTCGCGCAAGAATTTTATCACGCGACAACCACCAACTTCCCTGTGTAAAAATAAAGTAGTGTGATGACTACCCATATCTTCACACAAGGCCTTGAAAATCCGTGATTGCAATGTTCAACTTTTAATAAAATTAATTATTTTCACTGCGTTATCTAACACAGACTTTAGTTTAAATGCAATTATTTTTGTTACTAACGCATATCTGTGAAGAATACAGTAGTGTTGCAGTTTGGTGCAACATTTTCAATCCGTGTTACAGCGCCAGCGACTTTGCCTATCATTACTTTTCCATCGCTACATACTTCAATACACTTTTCCCAGTTGATTCTATTTCTAATTTTCATAAAATTATCAATGCAGTTAAATATATTTTCGCCCGTGGTATTAAAATTCACGTTCTCACATAAAAGCAAATCTTCTTCAATTTTTTTCTTGAAATCATATCGAACAAAAAGAAGTAAAACTACTAATCCAGCAAGATCTGTGGATTCATCTAATTGTAATGCAAAAGCGGCACACAAATGTAATCTTGAAATAAGCTGCTCTTTAATATTATCTGCAATATTTTTAATAGTATTGTTGGAAAGAGGAACATCTTCTACTTCTTTAATATACTCATCGCAAAACACAGGAGACAATATCTTTCACATAAGGTTTAATAAGTGATTCACCGATAATGTGTGCCTCACCTGTAAGAGCAATCCGATAACATACTTTATACGGTGCTTCCGTTGCCTTTTCATTATCTGTTTTAAATTTTTTTATCAGAATACTTTTCGATTTATTGTGGCTCTCAAGTTTTCTATTAAAAAATGAAATATGCTTGTCTTTATATGTTGGGTGATTTATTTCCAAATGTCGCATTAGTTTTGCTGGTACTAAGGAGGTGTTTGCTAATGTTTTATTGCAAACTAAACAGGCTGCACCTGGTGCTTCTTCGCCACCAGTGCTAATGAATCCAAACGACAAGTATCCAGTATCGTATTTACGTTTCTTTTTTGACACCTGCCCTGAATCAGAAGATGTTAGAATGGGAATATGTTGTTTTACGAAACTGGAAGCTGGTGGTTCAGAAACCTCTGTAGATGTAGAATTTGTAGTTTTTGTATTGCTGGTGTAGCACCGTCAGTTTTCTTTAGCGTTTCATGCTTTAACCATTGATTTATTTTAAGAAGGTGTAATTTTAGAATTTTTCCAATAATTTTCGAGTTTAAGTCATAAATTACTACTTGCGAACGATTTTGCATATTTTCAGGTGTTTACAAAAAGGGAGAAATCATTTGTACTTATTTGAAACTCAAAAACAAATATATATGTATCTAAATGAGTGTGAAAAATAAGAATATAACGTGAAACATAAATAATGTATTAAAATTCTTATTTTATCATGGAGCCCCTGAAACTTTTCATGGAACCCAAGGGTTCCGTGGAGCACACTTTGGGAATCCCTGTACTATACAATTAAAAAATTAAATCCCATCCGTTGGGCTGGTCGAATATTGTCATTATCAGCGATCAAACTAAGGTATAAAGGTGTAGTTGCGTCCTTGAATAAAATTATTTTCTCCTCTTCAAAAAAGGATGAACGTGAAGAAGCAAAACAAATACTACCCAGAATGGAAAATTTTGAATTTATTTTTTGAATTAAACCTAATGTCAAAAACAGCACAAAATAAAACTATTAATCTAAGTGAGGTTCGTGATTTAATAAGAATTAAGAAAAGCTTAAATTTTTAAAAGAAAAATAAGAAATGGTTACAGTAAACTAAAATTGGAGGCTATCGTCATTGCACAAATATAGAATGTAAATGCCCAGTTTAAATGTAAAAGTTTTCTACCGTGTTTTAGATATAATATACACCCAGTTAAATTCTAGATTTCATTCTCTTTTACACGTGATTTTCTTACTTACTAAAAACTTTTCTTACTAAAAAACTTCTGACATTTATCCGAAAATGAGATTTTAAATAAGGGAGTTGAATTACAAAAAAATACAAAGGTGATTTTTCTAATTTATTGGGCTTCGAATTAGTCACGTTAAGAAATAATAGGCTAACATGTGTTAACACAGTTTAATGTATTCATATTGAATTTAATATTATTAAATTTGATAATTTATAATTTTTCATAACGTCAAATAACATTAGTTACTTGTTTACTATCAAGCGCAATTTGCTACTTATATGTTTCCAAGCATAAAACTAATTTTTTTACACATTTCTATGGGCCTCCGGGTTGAATCGGTACAGAAATAATATATTTCAGCAGCGAAGATGTTGGACCAGAATATAGAAGCCTATTTGGTGTTCATTACTCTCGAAAAAACATTTCATTGAATTCCCCGGAATACCATGTGGAGCATATTAGAAATGAAAGGACTAGGAAGCTGACTCGAGTCATCAAACGTCTTTATAGAAACTGTAGATACTATGTAAGAGTATAGCAAAGAAGAAGGGAAGAGTTTTGTTATAAGGCATGATTTGCAGCAAGGAAGTGTGTTAAGTCGATGTCTTTTCACCTTAATAATGGATGAAGTAATTAATGAGACGAGTCTCTTTGCATACAAGAACGTTGCACACATGTTATAAAAACCTGGGTATGCTGCAAATAATGAAATGCGCATTGGCCAACGATGTGTCTGTATTCGCAGGAAATGAAAAAAGATCCACAGAAAAAATGTAGACAAAAAGATATGGCAAAACTCGTCCAACTGCAGGCACCCATTCCTGCAGTGGAATGGGTGGATGATAGGAAAGAGAGAAAAGGAGGCAAAAGTACTCGTAAATGGACGAAAGGTAGAACAAATCGAAAAGTTTAAGTACCTTGGATACACCATTGATGAAAAATATAGACAGGAAGTGACGGGCAGCGGGAGAAGACAAGCAGCTGCGAGAATGTATCATGCATTGAATAAGATTGTGACAAGAAAATCTGTAGATTTATGAATACGGGAACTATGTCAATTTTCAGACCAGTGCTCACTTTTGGAGTTATTAAATATGAAAGCAGGGTGAAAAGGCTCTCCAGGCTATGAACCATAGAATTAAGAACCAGGATAGAAGGCCAGAATTGGTAGCGGAATCCATTTTGGACCTGAACGTGTGCAGTTGAGATGGTTGGCCACATCTGCAAGATAAGAGAGGGAGCGCAGTTGAAGCAGATTTGGGATGCACGAGTTGCAATAGAGACAAGGAAGACCGAAGGAACCAGAAACCTATTGAAACAAGGCAGTGGGGAAAGTTATAAGTGCAAAAGGGCAATGTAACCCTGAATAGTTATATTGAAAATGCTCGTATAAAATCTGTCAGTTTAAGGATGCCAAATTTCAGTGTTTCGATGTTTCAAATCTCCAAAAAGGATCCGTCACAAGGCTCTGGGCTCTTCCCGTCCCAGTGCTTTAAATTAAATCTGTATGTTGACCTGCTGGCCTCTCTCCCCAGTAAGATGGAAAGGATAGAAAGTACACCCAGAAGAATCTCCACAGCAGCCAGTAGATTTATTGTAGTTTCATAACCCAGGATTTGCCACAAATCCTCCGGCATGATTTTTGGAGCGCCCGCTCCAGGTGTGGGTTTCATATGAATGACTTATCTAGGACTACTCCTAAATACTTCGTCCCTTAACAAATGGAATGGTGGTATTCTTAAATAAAAAAACCTACAGTTTCATTGCGTGAATAGAATTATTGTTTGTGAATAGAATTAATATTTGTTTTATTTTATACAATTTTATTTGCTTGCAGTATTCAGAATGTTTATGATTATGAGTTAACCAAAAGACACTAAAAAGAAGACACTAATTGCAGCAGCTATTTTCAGTATGACCGCTTGATAGAGACAGACGGGTGTTAATCTTGTAAGTGCGCAAATAAAATTCAAAAAAAAGGAAATTCCAAAGAAAAAATCGTCTAAAAAAGGTTCCTACCAAAAACATACAGAGGACACGTCACCCAGAATTCAAAATTTAAATTTTATTTTGTGTGCCTCAATTTCTTAACAGGAAAATGTAGAAACGAGCGCGACAGGACTAGAATTAGTAAAAATGTATAGAATTTACCCCCTCCAAAGGTGGACCAAAAACCTGTGGATATTTCTCACTTGGTATAATGGTTCTTTTTGGTATCCTGCTTTCTGGTTATCTAAGAAACATATTCCGTGATAGGGTTCTGAAATTTTAAGAATACTTCTGTATGTTTTCAGTGTGAGAAAGAAAAGTTTGTTTCTATTTAAATTAGGAATAACTAGCCAGTCTGCGATATCAAACAAAACTGGTCAAAATAAATGGGAGCCGGCACCTGCTTCTATCTTCAAACCAAAAAGAATATTTGACTTCTTTAAAGAGGTCAGCAAGGTCATTTTTTATTTGATGATGCAGAGGGCCAAATTGTGTATAAAAAAATATTTTGGGTTATATAGAGTGTCCATAAAGGAAATGCCACACCAAAGTTGTCCTTTTTTTAAATCGAATTTCCTGAATATTTTGGCCTACTTATGTTAAAGTAATAGATAAGAATAATGTAAAAGTAATACGGTATTTAAGTCCATAATAAGTGTCTAACATAAATAATTTCAGTTATTCTGCTTTAAAAACAAAAATGTTACCTGGTTTAGGTAACATTGGCTGTAAATTACGTGAAAACAAGTGAATACGATTTGTTATAGCCACATAATTCCTGCTTTACTCTACTCTCTATAGAACACCACACTACACTTTCACACATTTCGTCGAACTACACTCAACTTGACTCAATCTCTCTTTGACCAATTTATGTCTAATTTGTCACAAATATTATTAGTAATCACTATTTGTTCAAAGGCTATATAGGATGATATACAATGGTCTCTCACGTTGTTTAAATGAAATACCTGACCTAAAAATATTTCATATCTAAATACCCCCCAAAAGAAAACTAAAAGCTAACCTGTCTATGGGAGTAAAGCAAATAGTTTTGAACTTATTTTCGTAATCTGCAATGTAGGTAAGGATGTTTTAGGATCATATAAATCGCATCGTATACATGAGATCGTATAAATTAAGTTGATGTAACGTGTTGCACGCAAGTAACAGGTAATACTTTGGGACGATTTATTAGATTGTTTATAACGATTACATTATCAAAGATCACGTGTATCAGAATGTATTACGTATGTGCGTTCACTTATGTGTTATTAAAATTCAAAGCATAATAAAGGAAGGTTTGATTTAGGAGTATTGTATTTCATATCATTATTCGAATTATCAAGTGTTTTGCAGTACTTTATTTTTTCCCATGGACAATTGAATTTCAAGTTTTATTTTCCAAGCATTGTTTCACATTTATTTGAATTAATGAAAAATACTTATGCTTGTATCGAGCGGAATTAATTAAATATTTACATTTGCGATAACAAATTTTAATTTTACGTTATATTTATACAACACTTGCCCATGTATTTTATTTTATAATGGCGAAATAAAATGCATCTGAGATTAAAGCAGATGGTTGGGCCTTGTCAACTAACAACTGATTATTCGGACAGAAAAAGGTATTTCTAATTAAACAGAATATTTTTAGGAAATACAAGAAACGCAAGTTAAGGGGTTGTAAACGTATTAGCATAACAAAGTAAAATGAAATAAGAGGAAATAATTCAAGCGCTGCTGAAATCATCCCTTCTCGACTTTTTATAAAAAAAAAACTTATTAATGAAACATAAGAATTCTGAAAAAAAAGTTTATTCTTTTTATATAACATACAAAGCTACTTCTGTGTCCTTTTTTATTAAAAAGTGAATAATTAAGAATACTCTATTATCAAAGATTGAAATGTGCTATGCAACAAAATCACATACTATGCAAAAAACATAAAAAATAAAAACATAGATTCAACATTCATGCATATATTAATTATAGAATTAATGATCATTTCATTGCCTCAATATTAGCAAGAATAATTTCACATTTCCCACCTCACTCAACTGTCTGGGTCAAAAAACGTTCATTAAAAAACCTTCTTATTCACTAATCCTGAAGAGGCTGCGTGCGCTTAGCATTAAAGTGACCACTTCGATCCCTATCACGACACATCTAATGTCATACCAAATTTGCCATTACTACGTATACACAACAATTGCAAAAATGCTCGACTAACATTAAGAGACAACACGATGACGCATATATTGACGAAATTCTTACATTCAGCACCAACACTTCTGTTTAATATGAAAGTAGATAATAATTTTCGTAGTTCCATATCAATACAATAGGCGTGTAAGTGACAGGTATAGGATCCATTGCAGCAATCCGGGCTATTGTTAATTGAGAAATATGAGAAATATTGGGGGGCATCCAGTCAATATTCTCGTATCCTTTTGTACGCTAGTTCGACCCTGTACGCCGTATATCGGCACTTCGTCCATTTCAAAAATGTATTGATTGCAGCCTATTGAACTGTCATTTATAGAGCTTGATACATCCTGTAACGATTATGTCAAAAAAATTAAAAGCATGTAGGGGTTTGGGTCGGTATGTTTGAAATTCCATTACAAAATTTTGTTAAAACCATTAGATTTTAGAAAAATCTAATAGTTTCACAGTAGAAAATATCGATAATGAAACGAAAATTATATAAATTGTGAATCAAATTAGATATATCCAATACTAAACTCAATTTTAAGTGTAGCGGCAAACTACGAAGAAGGCATTATGAATGTAACTTTACAATTTTTTGATTGAAACAACACAAAGTTTAAAAAAAATTTATTAAAAGAAATCAACAATGGAATATTGCTCAAAGTAAGATTAGAACTTGAGGAACGTACTAATAAGTTAAGAAATGAACTTGTAGTACACAAAATTGAATACATGTAAATTCCTGCGCTACAGAGGCTCGACATTGAATAAAATTTGACAGCTGGGCTTTTTCCCTAAGGTACAAGAAAGTTTTAAGCAAATATCGTCTGTAGGCGGCACACGTAAGTTGAAAAGAAACTACACGAGAAATAACTACTTTAAATCATTAAACAGTTTCAGTGATCAACTGAAACAAAAATTTACCTGGTTAACTCGGAAACATCGTATTACTTGAAAACAAAAAAGTTCACTTTTAAATTTTCTCCGGAGGACTAACTTCGCATAGGTATTTTTTTGTTTAGTTTAGTTTGTTGCCATCGGTGATATAATTGGTCAATTTAAAAAAAGGAGAAATTGGCGAATTGAGTGGTACAATTGTCAAATTACCAGAAAATCTATTCGTCGTATCGAACTAACTAATGGAAATAGAGGGACCTCTAAAAATTTCAACTGATGACGTCAGTAATTAGCCTGTTTGTCCAGTTTGATTGTAGTGACTAATAGTGGAACACAGGCTTCACTATCGAAAGGTATATTTCATACTTTTATTTTTGTGACCTTTACTTTAACCTTTTAAGCTGTACTTGGTGCAGCAAAGGAGCGGAATAATTTATTTGGACATTGTAGTGATCATGATTTTTATGTATTTTGTGTATAAGCTCGGTAGTAGAGCAACGAATTAGATTAATTATTATTAATTAATTATTTTTAATTAGTAGGAACTTTCGCATAGAGGCATATAATAGTCTGTTATTAAACAATTAGCACTTACCAACCACTACAATACGAAACTAATTGATACATTAATCAAATATAAAGATTATCAATTAGCTATGAGGACAAATTGTCCAAAGAATACACAACAAAAAGATACTAAACCCGTTTCTATTCCATATTTTGGAAACATATTTGAAAAAATAGCAAACATACTTAATAAAACAAATAAATAAAACAAAACCACATTTTGAAATAATCCAAGTTGCTTTAAAAGCAATTTTAAAACTTTATTCAACGCTAAAGACAAAACACGAAATTATGATTATGTCGTGTCTCCTACGTTTATAACAAGAATTCTGCCTGAAATACATTAAATTAAAGCTGTCATAAAAAAGCTGTTATATTTTTAAAATAGGTAGGTCAGTTACAATTACAGGACAAATAAAAATTTCCATTAAGTTTAATTAGTGAAAAGAGGTTAACACATAAACTTGTTCATCTACATAGAAGCCTAGATATCAAGAAAGCTATAAGTGAAAGTAATGAAAAAATAGCGTGTTTACTATGTCACTCTTCGCGCTTTTAAGTTCTATGAGTGCGCTTTTATGTTCTATGAGTGCGCATTCTGAAAGTAATAAAAAAGAAATAAACCGTAGCTATACTTCGGGTCCGAATTCCACGTTTTTCTCAATTGTAGAACTGGAGGCAATTTCGCGATATATAATACTGTTCGCCCTTTGATGTTAGCTCTATCTATTGTTCCCTGACCAAATCGTAAAAGTTGCATTGTGGTTGCAAAACTAAAATTACACACAACAAATCACACGTAAACAAATTTAGGTTACAGCTACGGCATTGTCAACCACATAACGTCTACATATCTTTGGATAGAAAACCAGTTAAATAAAGTATGATGATCTATATTCGGTCATGATATGCCATTAGGATGCTTAACATGCAGGTTTCAGCCCTAGAGTTTTCAGTATGCTACGGAGAGCGACGTTAAAGTTAATTTGCTTTTATCTAAACGATCGTCAACCCTTGAAAATGCTTCAGCATGCTGAGGAAGTCGATAAGGAACAATTTACGCCTTTTATTTTATCGAATTCGTAGGAATAATTTCAAAGTGGTAGCCGAGAAATTTCTTATAGACCTTATTGTTCGTGATATGTGGAGATCATTTAAAATATATAATTGCACAAAGTTTATTTCTTTTTTAGTTTCGTGAGCATAAATCACGAAACTCTTAGCAAAAATTATAATTCATTTCTTTGAATTTTCTTCTGTGAGATCATATCTTCTGGATGTTAATAAGGCAATGATCTCTCAATCATGAGACAAATTCTCTGATTATCAGACAATGATCTGTTAATAAGATAATGATCTCTCAACGTCTACATTATTGATATCTACATCATATATTGTTAAAAATTGGTATATATTATTGTTGGAATTTTAACTTAACGGGTGATCACAGGGGCAGGTGGCGCTAGAAGATTTGGACATTTTCCTTTAAAGGCAGCTAAAAATGAATACGAAATATTGAGAAATGTTTACATGAATTTGCTTACTAAGATTGTTTTGAAAAAACCAGCTTAAAAAAGAGACCAAATATCGAGTTTATTGTATTGAAACAATATCCCATTCAATTGATACAATTGAATGGGAATGGTTTAATTAAATAATGTTGATTTAATTTATTAAATAACAGATATTTGGGGAGATAGAAGAAAAACATTTATGTAATAATACTTAATCAGGGCAATGAAAGCTACAAAATAGATTTAAAAAACTAACAAATCCACTAACGGTTCTTACGGAAATTATAGCAACTTTTTTATTTTAAATGGAATCATACATTATTTTTTAACCTTCTTCTAGAGAATTAATTTCTACATTCAATCATATGAAAAATCCATATGGTTCCAGAAGAAAAATATTGAATAAAATCAAAAATATGATTTTGGAATAGGCGGCCCTGCATATTCGACCATAGTAGGTTTGCAATAGGAATATCACATAGACCATGTTAATAATGTTACTTGTTGTAAATATTAGGGCTGTTTACCTATTTCGGCATAGTTTGATAAAGGATACTTCTCTGTTTTGTACGTCGATCTTTTTCTATATTGATATAAAAAATTAAATATTTAAACTTTAGCTTTTAGTGTCGCAGATTATGAATCTGAGATCAAACATCACTCACGGAAAAATTGAAACCACATTTTTATTGAAAAAATAGCTAATCACAACTCTGTGATTATTAATCTTACATCAGAAATGATACTATTCGTTACACATTTTCATTATCTGATAAAGCATTTCGAATTTTCCTCAGATTCATAATTAGCTGCCAGGCAAATCCTCCTTTTCCAGTTCAAACACTAGCCTGTTGAATTGAGGTTAAAACTCAGATTCGTAATAGACGTCCAAAAATTCTTCATAAAAAGTTAGTATTTTAAGTTGAAAATAGGGGATGATTACCAATCCTAGGTCAAAGTTTTTGGAACCTAAAATTTACAGATTTTTATGACCCGTGTTGGAATAGCGCCACTCCATTAGCATATTTTTGTAAATGCACTATAATTTTTTACAATATTTATTATTATACCAAAGTGTATATACATATATTCGCAAAACACTAAACATTTATTTGCGAAACTGAACAAGACAACACGACATTTCGTTTTCCACTCCCTACACTTGAAACGGACTGAATTGTTCGTTAAATATTTTGAATCGCACCAGTGTGCGTAAATTAAAACGACCGGGAACAATTGAGAGCGCCCAAACAGCTAATATTTACCGTCTTTTTTCCATCGTGTCGAACAAGCAAAGTTTACACTAGATAGTCGAAAAAGTTGATGAAATTTTGATGTTCTCTAACTTTGTAGCTTCTTGAGGAAACCACTCCTAGGCTAACCACGACATGCATTTTGCAGCAGTATCTTGCTTATTCAAAATAAAAGGGTTATTTGCCTAAGCCTGCTCTGTCGAGAACAATTTCAAACAGCGGCGCATCCTGCGTTTCAGTCTCGCCTGTATGCTTTTCAGGCAGCGATAAATTTCCTAATATTAGAAACGAATTTAATTGTGTGGACGTTACGGTATTCGACGTATAATTAAGTTTCTTTTCCTTGGGCTATATCCCAAACACCCCAGCAGAATAGGTTAAAAACAGAACAAAAGCTAAAGTTAATTTCGGGTTAGAGCACTATTACGTGATCTTAAAAATAAACAGTCCCGTAATAGAGGAAACGTTTAAATGATAAGGGAGCCATCTAATCGACTCGTGCCATTACCATTTTTTACTTATAACGATCGCTTTCTGTTTATCGTGCGATCATCGTCCAGCTGTATCTGCTGAGAAAAATCACATTTCAAATGTAGCTAGACGTTAAAAGGGAAAATCCATCGTGTAAATTATGGAATACAATCTGTATTAAAATTTACGCAACAAATTGTAAAATTATTAACAAATTTATTATAATTTTATCTAAAATATAGATATACAAATATAAAAATGGTCTCATTGTACAATATTGCTATATTTGAATAAATCAGTGTTGCCAAATAGAGCAGGGGGAATTAATAAGCTACCGGGGACTTGGAGTCCACGGTAGCTTAGATGGTAGAGCTACCAACTAGTGATTGGAGGGACGCGGGTTTAAACCCCTCTCGGGGACACAATTGAATAATTAAAAATTACGACCAATAGGCTGTAATCTAATCCAAAATTTAATTTCTTATCAGGAAAATAAAATAATTAAATCCACTTTTAATATTATAGTCGATTGTACACAATTATTCTGTTTTACTGTTAAGTAATGCTATTATACGCGCTATTTGGATTATTTGGCTCTTTTAATATGTCTACTTTATCAAGTAACGTCCTAAATACATGTCTAGCAGGTTTTGAAATGAAGACGACCATTTTGGTGTCAAATATTTAACGAAACTCTTAATACAACTGGGGAAAAGGGTATGTTTTGAGACTACTAGGGAAGATGAATAAAGTATAGCGGTGCTGAATGGTTGGGATGACGCCTAAGATGTTGGGATGTCAGGTTGGTAATATATCTTTTATAAGAGACAATGTATAAACCGCACCTTTTTATCGAAATAGAGAAATCTCGGAAAAAAGCTTTATTACCTGAGGGGGAGCACGTGATTTATGATTAACATGACAGGCCCCACGCTTAACAGGATAAACGAGCCGAGGCCGAAAATTTAAACGCTACACCTGCGTTGGCTTATAGCTGGGGCCCTTAAACATAATGGCGCTGAAATAATATTTACTTTAATAATTGGCAGCGGTGTTACTGAGAGAAAATGAATCGTGCAACCAGGATTTCCCGGCCTATTACTACTATTGTCACCCAAATTTGAGGTCGGCCGGTAATTTATAATGTGTGCCTGCACGCGCCGTCCAAATATTTGTACCCCCACATTCTGTGTACACAAAAGCTGCCTGAATTTTCGGTGGTTTCGATCAATATCTCTTATTACATTTTATCAGACTAAATTCACTTAAAGAATTTTATTAATTAAAAAAATTAAATTTATAACAAAACAAAAAATATGTTTTTCTAAATAGTAATAATTTTTATGAAAATTTAATTTAAATTTAAATTTTTATTTATCTCTAACCTTTACGTAGGTAGGTCACATTATGCGATCATGTACTCTACTATCTCACCAAATCTAGTAGTCAATGAACGGTGTTCCATGTTCATGCGGTAATGTATATATCGGCGAAACGAAACGACCTCTCAGTGCTCGTGAAACTAAACACGAACACTGCACTAGATTAAAACGTATAGCTGGATCTGCACTTTCTGAACATAATCTTGAAATCGGACACAAAATCCTTTTTAACCAAACCTAAATCCTAGCCCGCGAATATCACTATTATCCTAGAAAAATCCTAGAGGCAATAGAAGTCCATAAATATCGTAATAACCTCAATAGAGATACGGAGTTCCCCCTCCCCCACACCTGGAAATCCGTCATTAACCTGACCTGTTCCGTTAACGACCAATTTTCGACTATTCGGCTAAATTTAGACTTCCTGAAGAATATTTTCCAGAAAATTCTTATGACGGCCAGTTTTATTCATAACCAAAGGAAACTTACATGACATAATATGGTGTAATATTCAACAGAATATTATAGAATATAGACGAACGCTTGTACTTGAGATATCTGTGAAGATGTACCTGAGATATCTGTGGTATGACATCTAAACCTAGGAGTATACAATGAAAGTAGATTGATCAACATACTAAGCCATTTTGACTACTGTCTTGAATTAGCAACCTGTATAATCTCCCACTGGCAATCAATGCAAGCAATAAAAAAACCTTCAATAATAATAAATGGCATTCTATTTCATCAAAAACAAAAGCAATATAAAAAATCAATGTATATTTTACTATGCGATCTGCATAATTCACTAATCACATTTTCAGACGAATGCCATAAAGTATGAAATAAAACTATATTTACAAGGTTTATGTCAACATTGTGATGTTTGCCCTGAATACTAAAATTGAATTATAAATATTGCCGTATTTTAAAATTTCCATGAAAGTGGAACGTTTTATAAATAACGCTGTACCTGTGCAGGAGTAATGTAAATAAAATGTCAATCGAACGAAATAGGGTACCTTATGCACTCCTCTCTTTTAAATTAAAACAATTTTGCTCCGTTATCTATGGATAGATATAAATACGCAGTAATTTATCAAATATTGCATTTACTTTATTATTATTTTATTCCAATATTTCATAACGAACTTCTAGCTGATGGCGAATGAATTCGCTGTACCCATGTCAGTATATAAACGACAAGAATGAGTAATTTTCAATGTAGCGTGGTAGAGTACCTTATTAAGTTGAGTCGAAAATAAACTCAAAGGGATAACGCTTCAAAGAGACAGAGTTAAGGGTAAATGCAGTCTACCATCGCGTAGATGAAGGATACGAGAGGTACACTATATCTTTTACACTCTTTGAGGAAACGACATAATCAAACTACAGAACAATATCAAAAATAAGTGGTGAAACAAGACATTTTTGAGAAGACGGATTCAAATCTAATTTCAAACTACAATTTATCGAACACACCTGCCGCTGACCACAAAGATTTATCATTCTATTCTCATCATATCGTATTATGCTTTCACTGTGTTACAATTAAACACTATACAACTAGATTACAATTCAAAAGGAGTTAAAGGGGTTAATAATGGGGTCACATCTTTATGGGATATAAGAGCTTTAAGAAAGAATAGTGTTTCACATATACTAAAAGCTGACAAAAATCTTCTCAACTTGCATTGACATACATTACTACTACACTATATGATACTTTAAATAAAAGGGACTCTCACGTCAACTGGGAGAAATTTTGAAGCCCATACTTGAACTATCAAATATAAATTACTAAATTTATCTGGGTATCTGAATGTCCTTAGCAATAAAAGAAAAATGTGTAACACCACCCGAAGTTTCCTAACGCATTTTCTGAACACCCTGTATATCATACTACTATGTATCATACCAGGTAAAACTAAGCTATGCTCTTTATTTGTACGCTTGTGCCATTCCATAGCTATTCAAATCTACCCTTAAATAAACAAACACTAACTAGATAAAAACAGTCCAATTTCATTGTCAGTTTGCTCTCGTCAATTTTATAACCAGAATAAAAATAGCAAAAATAGCAGTTTATCCGATAAAAAGTCAACTTCTCATAACCCCGATAAAAATGTTGTGTGTTAAAATTTGATTAATGGTAAAAAGTATATTTGGTCAGTAGCTATGCGTAGCAATGCAATAATGTTGTGTCCTGTCCATATGATAAAATGTTATATGATGTACCAAACATGTTAAAGCGAATAAATCTAAAGATGAGCGATGACTCGAAATGGCAAAAAAAAACGTTTAAAAAACTATTCAATTTACTTTGACACTTCTGACTTTGACACTGAATTACATATTTGAGTTGTAAAATATCTTTAAACAAAATCATATCTTCTGTAAAAGCAGGTACTGAGAACTGTGTACCGCTTTGTTTAATCACTTCCATAGAAAATGATATAATGAATGATTGGAAACATCTTTGGAAAAAGAGGAAGTATGAATTTATTTTTTACTGATTCTGTAAATATTCTGTGAGTCACAAAAGCAAAGGTAATGAAGAGGGGAAGGTTCAGAGAACGAAGAAAACAGTCACGGATTTAAATTTGCGGTATTGATATGGAGGTTTTTTCCTATTTAAACATCTTGCTTTCAGAGGTTTAGTCACTGCATAATTTAGAGGCATATGGAAAGGATAATAATTGTGAATTATCCTAAATTATCCTAAATTAAATCTACTGAATATCGATCTTTCTGATTTATGCAGGCTACCATATGAAATTCGGCTAATATGCGATGCGCATAAATATAACGGACTCCAGCAAAAAATCATGAATTTAATAAATTCAAGAGCTTTTCCCGTTTCATGCGTGGTTCATTCATTAAATTTCGAAGTTAAAATGATGCAGTTATTTTTTCAGGAGATGATACAGGAATTGCAGAACTATTATTCAGTGTTCAGTTCTAGCTGATAATGTAAAAAAAATCTTCATTTAAATGTGTTTGCTTTATTAATATTTAGTTGCAACATCATAAATCGCATAAATGTTGAAGCAACATGTCACAGAATCCGTCATTTAATGTACAAACGGTTGCAGAAAATCTCTTCCTCATTATAAGCGTTGTGAAAAAATTCAGGACTGATCAAAGTTTTGAAAATATTACCATTTCTGCAGAGGAAGTGGCGACAGATCTCAACGTCAATCCTGTTTTTCCCGAAATTCATAAGATAACAAAAGTAAGAATGTTAGGATACGAAGCATTATATGAGTCAATAATTGAGGCTAAACAAAATTATAAAGCAAATTTATTTTCACGGTTTGAGATATAACAACAACAGGAATAGCTATATTGATGAAACAACACAAGGATAATTTTACACTCATCCACTATATAAACCAATTAAAAGAATGCTGTAATGATGATTTATTATCTAAGACTAAGGGATAATAAAAAGAGATGTATGTGATGTATGTGATCAGGAACTAAACACCTTGCAACGTTTTATTAGAGAGGATATGTCTTCTCACGAGCTGCTAAATTGTATATAGCTCATCGTGAGAATGAATACAGAACATTACCTGTATCTGTAGCTTAACAAAGGAATTTTTCAAAGCTAAAAATGATTTAAAAAATTATTTGCGAACGCCTATATCTCATGAATACCTTACTGAAAAATTCTTATTGCTAGAGTAGATACTAAAGATGTAATTAAGAATTTTGTAGCGACTAAAGCTATAAGTGCAACAATATAATATTAATAATCATACTATATATTTATGCAGACATATGAATATATATTATAT
>JAWQRJ010000782.1:0-18427 GCA_033557515.1 Diorygopyx duplodentatus | reverse complement strand
TAGGTATAAGACATGATACACGAAATCTGTCTAGAATCTTGCGCAGAATCCAAAAATGTAATAAAATACAGAGTGTTCCATTTAAAATAAGCAAGTTGGCACCTACTTCCGGTATAACCGGAGGTACAACCATCTAGAAAATATTTTAGCCGTATGCCCCCCATCGATATAAGTATGTTGCCAAATTTTCAGATTTCTCCTAACTATAGTTTTTCCATAATCGATCGCAGCGGTTCCCGGTGGGACAACCTGTATATATAAATGGCAGTAATTTTTAAGGAAATTGAATGAAAAAAAATAGTGTCTCGGAGCGGGGCTCGAACCCGCGACCTTCTAATCACTAGTTAGATGCTCTTACCATCTGAGCTATCCGATGCTTCGAATACCGCTCGTTATTAACGAGCGGTAATCACACATAACACACCTAACTGAAGGGGTAACATAAGGCGAACTAATAATTAGATCCAAAAGCCCAATATAATCCGTCGTATTAATTGTGAAGAAGATAGATTTCCCCTCATACACTCCTGCCAATCTTCAAACTCAAATCCAATATCACGGGGATATAGCCTGCCACAAAATTAATTCCCGTCGCATAAAACCGGATAAAATGAAATCTGTTTTGAGGTGTCTCCACATCTCTGTGGACATACCTGAAAACCTCCGTAGCTATCACGGTAATAATAGTAATAATGTGGATAGGTTTTTTCAACCATGGTTTAGTTATCACTACTATGTCCTGATCGCAGTCTCCCAAAAATGCAAAAAGATTCGGTTTATTACTCAGCTACGTGAATTCCAAAGCATTGCTTTTAACGTCTTAACTTACTAAATTAAGTATTTAGATTAATAATGAGAATGATGCTTACATAGATTACTAATCGACTCATGCACATAATTAGTTTAAGAAACCAGATAGTCCATACGTGAGTACAATGACTGCACAAACTCCATACCGAAATTATCTATGTTACTAGTCACCCTTTAAAATGAATCATCATAATTAATTGCTGGTGAACTTCACCTAGGAACCCTATGTTCTATTGACCTATGGTGGTATTCAGAAAGAAATTTACAAAAACGCCTCTTGAAGTCATCAAATTTTGGCAGATATGAAACACTTTTCGATGTTCCTTTTAAGCTTCCGTTTTCAGAAAAAGTGACTTAAAATGACTGATCGTATGTTTAACAGCTCTTATGAATTTACTTATAGTGTGGTAAAAAGCAATTCTTACTCTACCAACAGTTATCTAAGAAGGGGGCACTAGTAGAAAGAAGAACTCTCTTATATGTAAACTACTCTCACTACTCTTTTCGGGACCTTTCATAGCCAAACAAAAAAAAGGAAGTGATAAGAAAAATGTTTAGGCACATTACCTGAACGGTAATTAATAAATGTGATTAATTAGGATGAATGCAGGGTACATTGCCAACAAATACTGGCTCAGCTTGCATTGGGGAGTTTAGCGCAGCAGGAAGTTTATTAATTTTGACGTGTTGCAATTGAAATCCAACGCAGTGCGCTTGGCTGGTGTGCCGTTTTCAAATCGGCTTGTTTTGATAAAACCATAATCCAGCGCACACTGGTGTTTCGAAATGCATTCGCGAGAACAGGTCGATTGGGCGCGCGCGTAAACATTGCATAATTAACTGCAGCTGTAGGCTGCAATGAATTGTGATATTTGAAATTACACTACACTTTCTCTTCACGCCCGATGAGCCTGTAGGCGAAATGTACAGGGTAATTGCTAAAGTCTGATCGAACCCTTTTATCTTGAAAACGACGTTAGGAAGGCTCATATGAAACTGTTTGGGACTTTTGGGACATTGTTCAGACTTTATGAAGACCTTTTCAAAGTATTACCTACTTGTGCCGATTGTATTGATTACACCAGAAGACGTTTCTCCAACTCATATTTTCAAGTATTTAAAAGGCTGAACGATAAGTTAAAGGAGGGTACATGGGTCCGATTATTTCTAAAGCTGCAGTTTTCAGAAAGCTGTCAGATACAATCGAGATATTCTGAAATTGGATGACAGAGGATAAGAAGAGGTATATCTAATTATTTTTTGTCAACAAGGCAGGATTCTTTTCTTGTATGCACTGCTTTGAAAACGTCTAAACAACGACGATAAGATTGTGTACCGCATTGACCTTCAAAGCGTTACTCAGTGTCAAGTCCAGATTTTCATCAACTACCCTTCTCAATATCTTACAGCTTTTATCTCAGATTTTGCACATCTAAAGCTGGTTCCAAATAGTATGCTGCCTGCGTTAGTGGAATAAGTTCAGTAATTACATTACTGTGGGGAGCCTTGGATGAGTAATATGGCTTGCGAGAAAATGAGTTTTACGTAATATAAATTGAAGAAAATCGTTAAAAAAATCACGTTGAAGGGAACAACCTGAAGCTTACAGTTAATGAGATATTTTGTAAATACTTTTCTCAGATCAATTAAAACTTTGAATATAATGGGAAAGTCAGTATAAAATCATTAATCATGATACTGACAATATAAGGACTGATGTGAGGATTCCGTTTAACAGAAATTTTTAAAATGTCCACTTCCTCCTTGTCTTCAAGCGTAAAATACCTAACTGGTCGTTTTTTACGAACGAAAAGTTATTTTACTGATCCATAAGCAATAAGAATTGTAACAAATTGTAAACAATATTTAAGCAAAATCAACACCCACACGAAATCGTCATAAATAGTTGGAATAAGTTTACTTCTGCAACATGTGTTTCAATATACTATTCTTTCACCCATTTCTTTGGTTTCTACGGGAAGGTCACTAGGTTTTGCAAATGATTCAAACTTTAACATTACTACGGACATAGAGAAAAACATTAATCTTATGTTATTTCGTTCATAAATTTCCAGAGGCGAGTTGCTAATTGAAGAAAAAACAAGGAACAATCCGTGTTCCTTGTGTTTATGATTTGCTTTTTATAATTGCATTTTATAATGGGTAGACATTTTATTTTACTCTTAGTACTACTAACCCCCTATGACATTCTAATAGCAAACCATTACTCCATTTTAAATGCAACTATATATATGTATTTGTTATTTCTTCTCGAAAACTATATTTTAGTAGTAATATAGTAGAAATAATAAGTTTCAAAGAAAACTGTTCAACGTTACGACAATATTAAATCACAAATACTTAAGATAATAAATTAAAACAATATATATTCTCATATTCCACTCCACCACGCTTTCCCATTTCTTGTAAAGGGTAGATAATGCAAATTTTACCAGAGAATGGTATAAATAAATAAACAACTAAGCACCTTTGTAGACATTGAGTATAACGTCTTGAATTTTGGAATAAAGATTTGTAAGTCAAGACTTATTGTATGCATTTTAAAAATGGTTTTAAAAACTATTTTACCGTAAATTTATGAACGTACCAATTTTATGTAACTGACACATTGTAAAACGAACAAAGTTGAACAGTATGTGGATGTCAAAACATTATCCTACCCGAAATAGCTAAGAGGGCTTATTTGAAACTTTTTTGCTTAAAATAATTAAACCAATTGCAATACTATTCTCTTTATAGCGTTAGGTAAGAGAAAGTAAAAAGGTGCGTATAAATAGTGAATTGAGTATCTGTTGTAAAAAATAATCTTGAGTTAAAAAGCAACTAAACCGTGGCCCCACAATAACTCCTTCAATAACTTTCTAGGAAATATTTTACAAATTACAGGCTAAAATTGTTTCAGTATTCTTTATATATTTTTTGTACAAGTTTTACAATGATTACACCATCACAGACAAAATTGTTACAAAATTATTATTAGTTATCTAAAAATTTGAGCAAAGAAAAATAAAATAAAATATAAAAAACATGACAAAGGCTTGAAAATCTAAAACAATAAAATATTCCATTTTAAATCTAAGGCGTATAGGAAGTGCACCTGGAAAAAAGGTCCTCTAACTTCTTGAAACCTTACTTATACGTTCATATACATCGTGCAGATAAAATATACTCAACACAGTTTTTATTAGTTTCTTAACAATTTGAATTAAGAAAAATACTTAAATCTCGTAATCATTTCCCAAAATATTTTTGAATTTCGATTATTTGCTGTGTGCAATTTTAAGGCTCAGATTAAGTATCAAACAGGACAAGTAGATCGGACGGCTCAATTAATATTAATCACACTGTATATTCGCATAATTTATTTGATATTAGGTTACTTCGGGACTCGTGTGTTATCTACGTTGGTAGTCACGAGTTGATTTAGTTGCGGAAAAAATATTTATCTGCACTGTACGTTATTTACAAATAGGTTGTTTATTATTACATTTTTAGTTATCAATTGTCCTTTGTTCGAATGTATTTACAAAATACACCAGTATTTTTTACGTCAGTTCCTTCGATATTGTTTTGGTTATTGTTCTTTATGTAGACTGTGATTACAAAGCCAATCGTCTATTATGGAGTAAGAGAAAACGAGTTTTTATACCATGAACAAAATGCGAATTTTATTATTCTAATCACCAGAACTACCCACCTGCTAATTACAATAACAAACGAAGTAACGACCCATTGTTGTTGTTTTGTATTGTTTATTACCTAATATCTGGTAGACCGAGCTCGCTCGGGGGTACAAAACAAAATATTTTTGTTTTTTAACCCGAGCTCGCTCGCTCGTTTGCACGATTTAGCAGTGCCATTATATGGTCAACGGTCAAACTAACAGTCTTCTACCAGCTCTGTATAGTCCTATAAACTTTTTCAATTTATTGTATCTAAAATTATCAGCTATATAATGTTTTTGTGTGGCCACAAGGAAAGGTTAACCAAACAACTGCTTTAGTAATATTGAAACAATGATTTTCCCATTCGTTTGCGCAAGTTTATATATTGCAGATATTTATCATATTTACAAAATTCAGTTTACTTATATTTACGCAATAATTTTTTGTGTTTTTTTTTGTTACATGTTAACACTGTATTTTTTCATTAACTGATTTTCATTAATATTTATTCAGCCGTCGATATTGAAACCAGTAAATGTATTAGTGCCGACTTTATTGAGGTTTTATTGGTCGGTACGTATACATATATTACTCAACTTGATATAGTCGCTGTTACATCGAAATGATGTACTTAGAAGACCTTCTAAGTCAAGGAAGGAACTACTCAAATATTATAAAAAAAGTAGACTGTATACTGTTTGATTTTGATACTGTTTTTTTTTATCATACAGATGGTACCAGGTATTTAGATTCTTGCACAGTGAATGAGATAATTAGTTGAACGGTCTTTCATATATATTTTCAGGATTAATAATAGTCTCATAATCCAGTATTAATTCATTTCGTAAATTTTTTTTTTAACAAAACATAATGAAAGGACAATAATAAAATTATGAAACTATTCAAATATGTACTTTCCATTTAGTATAATTTTAAACGATAATTTAAATGCTCATAAATGTGCTAACCCCAAACATTTATTATTATTGCATTCATTTATACCGGTTACCACTAAATAGTGGCCGCCAACATATATCTTATTGAATATTGTACATATTATTCAAATTAAATGCATTTCTCTTAATTTCACTGCGGGTGCGATTTAAATATACAGCATTAAATTACAATTTACGTAACTACATGCGGTAAATATGATAATTAAAATATTTATATGTCCGTTGCGCAGATAATTGAAATTCAGAATCCGACTCACCTAGATATATGTGTTGTTATGTGTACCACTTCAAATCTAGAACAGCTCAGTACTGATTAATAGACATCCCACAAACCAGACATAAATTTTAGATTGGTAGAGTCAAAGCACTAGAATTACGGTGAACACCTTGCGTAAAACGATCGCGGTACGCACTGTAGAACTACGAGAAGTAAACTATTTCATTCTTCGCTGCAATATCGCTTAATACGAAAAATTCCTTCTGAGTAACATTCATTTAAAACTCATTTAATTCGAGCTTTGGCGTAACAACCGTATTTATCTATTGTAACTCATCGTTGTAAGTCATCGTTGATGTGGTCATCCTTATCACTGCTGTTGACAAATATTGTTTTGTTTGGGTTCTATAAATTTGTAGTATATTAGCTTGTTTACTATCACACAAAACAAAGTGTACGGTAAACAAATGAAAGTTCGACGTACGAAAAGTAAATATTAAAAGTATATTTTAACGACGATAGTTGAATATGATCCATTGTTTAACTTGTTTACTGTTACCTCTATCGACCTTAATATAACAATAATTGTTGTGTATAGTAGGAGTAATTGTTTGTTTATAACTTACAAATTTCGGTAGAGAAAAAAGCAATTAAAGACAAAATATTTTGTTAAGTACATATAAATTATAATTTAACCTTTTCTTCGATGTATTTGAAAAAAAAAATACTGCAAATGTGTTGCGAAGACAGATTAGATGTGCTGTGCAAATTTGTTACATTTGTTACTTCAGTTTCCGGTTTTATAAATAAGGTTAAAAAGGCACTTCTTCGCGAAAAATAATTGTGAATTAACGTGAACTAACAAGCCAAAGTTATACCATATCATTTATTGTTTGGCAATGTACTATATTTTAATATCATAAAAATTGATTGTTTTTACTGTTTATTTTCACCTATTGTGGCGGTTATGAACCTTTTCTGCTTATTTAAATTTTAGCAAATTTTAAACAAAATTAAATATTAAAAACACATTTTGGTCTAAGATAAATTAACACATTTTTTACTTCTTTTAATTAAATTTAAACCTTTTCTTTTTCAGACTAATCCTAAATATTATAATTCCAAATTAACCTTATTCGCAAAATTTTCTAAGCGTTGCTGCCGATTTATGTCTTTTCTTTATATCTACTTCTAATATGGTGGACCAAAGCTGGAAATTATTTTAACAAAATATGATAACTAGTCTGAAGTGGAAAATAATATTGTAGAAAAACTAATTTTGGAACTGTTTTGTCCTGACGTATTTGCTCAATATCCTTATTCTAAGGTTAAACAATTTCCCTGGATTTTAACTAACAATCAAGTCGCTGCTGGAATCTAACTCAAGTAAAATAAGATGAGAGAATTGTCTTTCATCTCATTCGCTCAGCTCTCCACGACAATTTACCTGTTAAAAAGGACGATATAATGTGTATTACCCCACCAATTTCTTTTGTACCGCAGAGTAATGCTCCTATGAAATTTTCTGACAGGTTTATTACACTATTTTTCGTATAGGTTAAGTTATAGGTTTTAAACATGATTCAAACATTAACATTTGTACAGACACTAACAGTTCCTGCAGAATGGTAATAATATCATATATTATATTTGTTCCAACAGTTTCTAACGGCGAGTTCCTATTTTGAGAGTGACATAGAAAAAATAAAAAGTTTCAAAACGTATGTTCAATATCATGTCAATATTCAATTCTATATAAGATAAGAAATTAAAAATACACCATTCTGATAATCCACCCCCACCCAACTTCAACTTTCGCGTGGAAAGGATGGTGGGTAATATAAAAATATTCCCTCTAAAATTGGTTATAAACGACCGAAGGCTTTTGCAGGTATTGGGCCCAGCGTCCTGGTTTCCGAAAGAAAAATATGAAGCACACAATGTAATGTTTTTTTTTTCTAGACAACTGTACATTTTAAGGAAAGTTGGAGATAAAACAATTTTCAAAATAAGTCATTCTACAATGATACGGTATTAAGAAGGTAGTGTTAAAAATTGGCATGGATCTACCCTGTAGAAAGAAAAGAAGTTCATGAGAGAAAAACGTTACGTTATTAAGAGAAGAACTTATATCGTTCCTTTTAATTCTACTACACGAAAATCGTCATGGTGCGCCTAGCAAATGAAATAAGACAATTCTTTTATCTTATTATACTTCTGTCCGTTTCCAGCGACGATGTGACCGTTGAATAAAAAATCCAGGGAAACGGTTTAATCTTATAAAAAACGTTAAATCAATAAACTGTACAGTCCAGGAACTTATGAAGAAGGCATATAAAAGACATGAGATATAAAATCAAAGATATTAAACCATGAAAAATAATAGAAAATATAAAAAATCAACATTTTAGTATTTTACCCAATCCCATTTGCTCATAAGACCGTAGCTCGCTAAAATTTTACCAACGAATGGAGTATAGCAAGAAAACATCCTCGCAAAGTTTGCTTTTTGAAAATTAGAGGAAACTTTTAAAATGAATTATTCTACAGTACTAAGATATCAGTTGGTGAATAACGTAGAGTATGTAAAAATTCCACCCTATACTATATGTATAATATAGCAGAGGGTGGTATATATTCATTGCTATAAATGTGTTTGTTAAAAATTGTTCGTTTTAAACTGTTTCTATTTTATTGTGTAACGTTCGATTAATTGTTAATTTAAAAAAAAATGTTTGTCGACCCATTAGTGAAACATTTTCAATACTCACAAATTTCCACTCTGATGTATGTAATTTTCTAAATCTCCCCCTTAGCGTATTGTTAATTAATTCACTTAAAATATCTGCTATCTGCTTAAAATACTACTCAGAAGGAGTACTGTAAGCGATTACACTATTCTAGCAAATACAACATTCAGGCGGATGAAACGCCGTTTAAAATAATATAGCTTCTTCTTCTTTTTGTCCAGGTTGGGGATTTGGAGTTTAAAAAATAACACGGCTAAGTTATTACCACTACTGTAGATGATTTATTCGAAAAGATTCTAAAAACGTCATGAAATAAACATACCCTATTTCACTGTTGGGTCAAATGACGTCAAAAATCTGAAAATAAAAGAAAACAAAAGTAAATAAAAATATGAACAAAGAATAAAACGTCAAGGAAATAATGAAAATCTTGTAAAGGTAAATATTTTTAAATGACATTTTAAACACATTTGAAACCTTATTTGTGTATTACTAGTTGGTATAATAATGAGAGTTCTATGCTAATTTTGTTAATAGAATCCTGAAGAAATTCTTTTAGAGAATTCCCAAAGCTTTGCTTTAGGACTTTACATAATTAAAAAAAAACATTACGTTTTGTTATCTCCATAAAACTAAAGACAACCGGATAAACTTGAAAATCCGCAAAGCAATTTCAAATTTTATTAAATTTTAAATTTGAAGTAACGTGAATTTTATGAATGAAGGCCATCTATTGCAACTCTATCTACCCAACTATCGTTTGTTTTATGACAGTTCGTGTTTGTATTTCACTATAAAATGTATTTTCACACCGATTGTAGATAATGATTTTTATTAATTATTTTTATTCAAAAAATTTATCAAACAAAGTACGGAATACACTATTAATTTTTATATCGGCAGTTGTTATCACAATACAATACTTTAGCTTTTTAAACAAAGCAATTAGGTGGTTATTTTTCAATATTTATCATGGGATGATGTTATAGCGGATATAAATTATTTAACGTTTCATATTTCTACAGCCCCTCTGGTGTGAATTGAGACATCTTCTGGTCGCAGCATCTTCAACTGAACCCAACCCAACACATATGTATACTTTATCGCTTAAAACAACGGTATAATTAGGTACTTTCCCCGCTTAAATTATCTTCAAATAGTTAGGGTCCTGTTATTTAACCATTCCTAATCACAGACCAAAAATACATAGTTGAGTTTCTTGTAGATACCAGATAGATCTAGGATTAGACTTACACGAAACGTTAACATTTTTAACGTTAATAAAAAAGAATCATTTCAATGGCTTACAGTGGCAACAGTAAATCAATGCCATATTCAGTGTGTGATGTTTAGGGTAAAATCTTATGTTAATATGGAACTAAATGCCCAAACTCTCAAATTAATAATCCGCCATTTATTTCTTATCATAGCCGCCTATTACTATTACCTCGAAAATAATAATAATAATACTAATAATAGATGCTTTCAACAATCTAATAATCTCTAAAATCGTTTTTGTTCGATTCTGTAAGTTACCACATCTTAGCTTAATAATATAATTTGATTATAAATGATAATTGATTTGCTATAACAACTAAAACAATAATTAATAAAAATTATTAACTAAAATCGGTGTGAAAATACATTCCATAGTGAAGAACAAACACGAACTGTGATAAAACAAACAATAGTTGGATAGTGAAAGCCGCTTATTACCACCGCCTGCTTAATAAAATGGAGGTAGGTGTGGCTTCAACGACATAATTAAATTCAAAATTTCCCAATAACCGTTTTTTTATATGAAAAAAATTGTTTAAAATTCACTGATCAATTGAATGTTTTTCCGAAGGAAATTTTAATTTTCTGTTAAATATTTCGTAGGTCATGTAATATGAACAAATTATGTGTATCTGGAAATAAAACCACTGATAGCAATCAACTACCGTTTACAAAATAAAAATATCTCTTGATGCGAATCTTAGGACCTGTACATCGGATTTTAAATTAATTATCATTAATTTATTAATGGTGACCAAAATTTGATAATTTATAGATGATGCCCAAACCAATCTTCCAGTAAATTATTGTTTATATAATAATTATATTTCATATAACGGAAAATCAAAAGGATCTGTCAAGTGGTAGCAAAATTGTTTTTTATGTTGTTATCAATTGTTGACAATGATATTCGTTACATAATCTTCTATTTCATTGTCGAATATTATTCTCCTTTTTCTTTTTGTAAGTGTTGCTAAAGTATGCACCGACATAAAAGCTGCCAATTTGTATTTGCTGAGGAAACAGGCTTCAATGCAGGAAACAGAGCATCTATCAAAGTAATTGGATGCTTTGTTCCTTCACTTGTAGAGGTTTATGTGGTGGAGCTCAGTCTTGTTGACATATCTCTAGAGGAGAGAGCATGTTCTTGTAATAATTTTTTAAGTAGTATGAAAGAAAATTGAAAAAATATGGAAACAAATGTGTACTTATACAAATGTTAAATTGTTTCTCGCTCGATGATGACTAAATCTTCAAACACATAACCTTAAACTTTGGATACCGCTTCATGGAAGATCCCGCAAATGGCAACTGCTGGTATCGAATCGTGAAAGGTAATGTATTGCATAAATTCGTTATAAATAAATACCATTCTTTCGTACAAAAAAAGAAGAAATTCTGATGAAATAGCCTTCTTTGTTGCAAAGATCTAGAACTATCTTTCATCATCATGATATTTTCTTTTTCTTAGTCCTAATTTTCGTAGAAGGCACTGGTTGTCGATATCACTGCATAATAATCATCTTTGATGGTAAAAAAATGATTAAAATTATTGTCAGTGGCAAACTTGGCCTGTTTTTGTTTTTAGTAGAAAGCGAAATATTTATTGTTAGTACTGATATATTATATTGAATTAAAGTTAAATAAATGCCATTATAAGTTGCTGCCTCTATTAAAATAAATGAAAAATATCGAAACAAAATTCAACTTTTGACTTTTAACAAATTGAAGGTATGATATTCAACGATTTTAACAGCTTTTAATTTAGTTTCAACGACAATAAAATTTATTTCCACCATTTAATTGTTGTTATGTAAGATCGGAAAACTTGTAAGTAGTTACACAGCATGCTTTTGGTTGCCTCTTTACTTATTAAGAAAAAATGATTTTAAGTCAATGAAGATCCATATAAAATTTTCGGCATATCCATGCCTTCATATAATTATTTTGAAGCAACCGTGGTGAACCATGTAATTAATTTTGAGATCTTAACTTTCGAGTAATTGAAATTGACAATTTCGCTCACCTATAAGTAAGTATTTACGACTTCAAATGTTACGACAACTTAGCACTGGTTTATAAACTCTTCACAACACAATTACTAAAGTACAAAGCACTGCAATTACTGTGAACACCTTGTATAAAACGATCGCGATATGAACTGTCCGACGACGAGAAGTGAACTATTGCACTCTTAGCCGTAGATATCGCTTTATATGGGAAACTCCTTCTAACCAACACTCATTTAAAACTAATTTAATCCCAGCATTGCGCACCAATCGTGTTTATCTATTGTCACTGAATAGTCATCGCCGATAACGACAACTTCACGGTTTCTTTTTTATCCTCTGGTCACCGTTATCGGAGTTCTTGACAAATATTTTTTGTTCGGCGCCTAAAAATTCGTTTATACCAGCTTGTTTACTGTCACACGAAACAAAGTAAAGAGTACAAAATAAGGGTTCAATGGACGAAATGCAAAGAGCACTATAGATACATGAACTATTATAATTATTAATAAGCATGTTTCATTGTTCTGTTTATTTACTATTGGCTTTATCAAGTTTATTACAACAATAATTATTTATGATAACTTACAAATTTAGATCGTAATGTGTCGCAATACAATGCCGAGGGTGTCATAGATAACAACAAAGAGCTTCAGGTAAACAAAAAAGTATTTAGAGAAAAAATATTCCGCTGGGTACGTAATCATTCTACCTAAATTAGTATTTGGTCTTCGATATATTTGATCAAATACTAAAAATCTGTTGTTTAATATTCATACAATAGAACAGCACGTATTAAGTAATATTAGATTGCCGATTTGTGAAAAGATTCTAGATCGATTAATAAGATGGTCAGATAATT
This sequence comes from Diorygopyx duplodentatus, assembly GCA_033557515.1. Taxonomy (NCBI): domain Eukaryota; kingdom Metazoa; phylum Arthropoda; class Insecta; order Coleoptera; family Scarabaeidae; genus Diorygopyx; species Diorygopyx duplodentatus. The sequence goes on along the minus strand of JAWQRJ010000782.1, from coordinate 5,859 downwards.
TAATAAGTGGAATATCTCGTGTATTAACAAATACACGAAATAAAGTTGGTTTTATATATGTATAACTCGAAAACTATAAGACATACAAAGTCGGTTAAATTAGACAAAAATTGCCTAAAAGGAAATTGTATGTTCTACAATTTCTTGTCAGAAGTGTCGGATATCTTGATTGGATCCTGATTTATTCGGAAAAGACATGAAAATAGTGATTAAAAAATAATAATATTTTTCATATCATTAATGCCAAGTTAACGAAACTTGGCAATTTATTTTTACACCGTCAAATAGAGAAAACCATTCTCTTTTTACCTATGTAATCAGAATAGACAGATTTTAAAAAAATTCTTACTATTCCTATATTTATAAAGATAATGCATAAGGTCAAGTATGCTTTGGAAAATAATTACGAGCCACATTACAAGCCTAAACTATTACAAATTGTGCATTTGTCAATAGTAGAAAAATGCCAAGGTTTATGAATGTGTCCATATATTAAATCGAGATATTATTTTTTTTTATTCCCATTTAATTTTTTTCTTTTCCATTAAATATTTCAAACAATTTATTGAACTAGTGAATACTGTCCCAAACGTTACCATCGTACTTGCAATCCTGTTTCTTTCATTAAATGGGGATTCTCTCTTGCATAATTGTGCAATTTTTTTCTAGTGACCATCCCCGAATTTGTAAATAAATACTTACCACTCAACAATGTTTTTCTTAAAAAGTATGGTGTAGCTTTGCTTGAAACCACTTGCAAAATTTCAATCTTCTATTATTACCACCAGGATGTAGTCGTAGAACTGGCTTAAACTTGTAGTCATGATATTTATGCTTTTTTTATAATTTTTCGCACGTAGGAATCATGAATACTACATTTTTCGCCTGGAGTTTTCGGGATTAATTGTTAATTGCGCCAACACATTAATAAGAAGCGCCCATAAGAAAAACAAAAGTTATTACAAAAGGATTACAAGTGTTCAAAATCTAGATGGCCTAGGAAATTTCTGCCATTGCCCTCCAATTGGTCGTGATCAAAAATATACAACTGCCATGTTTCGTTAAATTGACATTAATGATCCATCAATTCTTGCTCAAGACATACCCTAACCATTTCAACTGACCCCTTGCACTGACTTTATTCCTCAATTGTTTCTGTCTTCAATATTTATTATCTTACCGAGTTTTATCTTTCTCTTTATTATTTTTTCAGGTTCCTCATCTCTGTGCTTTGAATTTTGTTTGTTTGCTTTTCCGCAGTTGTCCCTACGTCAGCTCTATAAATTAAATTATATACTCTGTAACTCTTAAATATTTGTACTTTTGCTTATTTGGTACGTCCATGTAGCGTCCTTTATGTAGTTCCAATTCTCTCCACAATTCTTTCCCTTATCACCTCTTATTCATATTTTATATTCTCCGCGTACATTGCTTATTGTCGTATATTTTGTCTGGACATTGAGTTTCACATTTGTATTTTTAAGCATATTCTCGTTTATATGTCCAATATGTTCAATATCTTTTTTGATTCGGCGTTATCTGTTACTTCGCTTTCTTGATTGCCTGGTCTATCATTATGGAGAAAAGCTGTGGTCTTATAATACATTCTTGCCGCAGGTCTTTTGGGTTTCCATCAGATCCGATTTTTCGTGTTTAACTTTGCGCATTTCTTTGCATCTTCATACATCATAACAGCAAAAATCTTTACGAAGAAACAGTAATTTTTCAAAACACAATTCCAATAAATAATTCTTCAGTAACGAGCGACTTACATATTCATTTAATCACTTTGGCATTATTTAAATCGTTAATCTTGTTTTGTGATATCTCATTCTAAACTTGAGATAAGTATTCGTAAAATACTAAAATTGAACATCACTGAAACATTAATCTTCAATAGCATAATTTTCAGTTCTTGAAAAACAATTGAATGTAGGTAAAGGCTTGTGCACGTTATGTGACAAATCATATATTATCACATTCATTTTTCAGTTTCTTCACATTTGACCATTGCGAAAAATGCGTCAAAATTAGCCATAAAACCATTAACCATAGAATAGTGGACAATCCAACTAAGTAATATGAAATAACCTTAGTTCCATCTTTCTTAGAAAACTCTCAACAAATGCCAAATAGAGCCCAATGCCAACTTCAATTACTGCCGAGAATATAATAAATCCGTGTCATTATGTGTAAGTAATAAAAGTTACGGTAAATCTGTTCATAGAACGTTATTCCACATGCAAAGCACTTACATTTAAGATAATTTCAAGCAAAAGAATTACAGCTAAACTCGCGTAATCTTCACGTGATTTTTAGTTAAAATATAATCCATTAGTGTAATAATTAGACGTGTATTCCTATATAATCTACATAAAGAAGTTTAGTAGTTTTATGTAAAAGGTTTCGTGTTATACAGTTGTACACTGTGGTTGTGGTTACAGAAACTTTGTTACAAGAATGTTCCAGCATTAGGAAAACATTATTGAAGATTCAGTAATGTTTGCAAGACAATTCTTCCCAGCGTACAGAAGATAAAACTTCTGCAAGATCGAAGATATATGTAACTAAAATAGAAGTTGCTTTTCTACCACTAGCTCAGGAACTAATAAAATCTGGTCAATTTTCTCTTTACTATGAATTATGTATTTTAAAACCCGAAGAAGCAGATCCCGGAGGATCGACTGCGTTTGTCATTTGAGGCTATGTTTCACTTAACAAGGCCAAGGATTTAATTATAAAAAATATAAAATTAAGCCATATTTCTAACAAGCAACACACGCCGCTAGAGTTATCGTAATTATGCATCAATTTATTAAGAAACTTAATGCTTAGAAATAATTATGTTATGGCATGTTTCTAGAAAGCTCAACGATCAATTTAACCTTCCGCCACCCTCGCTAATTCGTATTTAACAAGAAGTTTGTATTGTTTTTTACAAGTATTTTCTATGGTTTAGATTGTATAAAATCTAAACAAGTTATTGTAGATCTTTATAATTAATAAAATAAAAAAATAATATAAGACACAAAATGTTTAAATTTTGATTGTCACCACTACGCCAAACCAAAAAATATATAATGCTCTACGCACGTTTCACTTACTTAAAAGTACGTTTCACTTTTACTTACTTCTTTTTCCGTTTTGCAGCAGTGGATGGTGTCAAAAAGGATTGGCAAGTTAATTCTTTACACTAGTGCAAATATAACATATGTTATTTGCATGCTGTGGACATACGTAATTTTATTTGGTCATACGATTTTCCTTCCGTTCGCAGATGTAACACCTTTTTCTTGTGTTTTCGGTATTTTCTACTTTGGGCTTTTTATGTTGGAGGCTACTTGTGCTGGTACTTACTTCACCAATTTGTGTTTCGTTTACTATCTCCCTAGTCTGTTTTCTTAGTTTCTTAGGCCAGCATGTTATTTTAGATCTGTTTTCTATATCTTTCGTTAGTTCCAGAGCTACAGCATTTATAGAATGCCTTCTTTTCTCTAAACCATCGTTTTGGTTTTCTTTATAAACAACATTAGCGTTGATATCTCCCACATTTAACATAGTAAGTCTGTTGTAGTATCTATATCCGCATCGTGATGTATGCTGGACACCAGAAGAACATTTTTTCCTTTTTTGGGATATAGGGCAGTAGTGTTAACTTGTCTTGGGATACGAAGTTCGTTCACTGTTTCATCTTCAATTTCCTATTCCGTATCCCCCGCTTTCATTTGTTCCTCTACGTAGTCTTCGTCACTTCCACTACTATCACTTGCTTTTGACCATTCATCACAGTCCGATTCGCTACTCGCATAAGAAAGGTACATGGACAGAGAAGTCCCTAACTATACGAATTTTAGAGATACGACGAATAATATGTTCGATGTTAAAAATAAATTAAATTTGCTGGAAGAAAATTACTGGATATGCTATTGATTTGTGGTAAAATGGCTATTTACATTAAAAACAGAATTTTTCGTAGTACTCGCAAAATTAAATTATCTACCAACACCACAAACTACGCAAGATCGTACCAAATCATTAGTGCAGCAAAGGAATAAATGCATCATTACGCATCATTGGATTTTTGCCAAAAAGTTCATACGATTTTAATAGACAAGGCTAATATGCCAAGTACAGCTGTCTTTACACAGAAATTAATCGACCGACGACACATTTAATTAGGGCATATTTCACAAATTGCCCACGCCAGTCAGCTGCACGTTGCAAGAATAAGATATTACAGTTCGTTAACTGTTATTTATTATAATAGCTACCAACATAATGAAAGAACATTGAAGATTGATCAAATTGATTTAATTTTTATGGCTTTATTATACGTTTTTTTAGAAAAAAAGACATGTATGCAAATTTACTTATTACAAATTTATTTCTGCGCAAATTTATACGCGATGGATAGCCTGATTCGAGTATTATCCAAATAAGGAACGTTCGATTCGAATTCCGTTTTAAATGCATTAAAATCCCTCATTTGGGAAAGGTACGTAAAAAAGTCATTGTTGTAGTCAAAGTAGTCAAAATGAATGTTTCTGTGACTAAATATGGAATTTCAATTTTCACCTAGTCACCCTGACTGTCCCCTCAGTAAGGCATAGTCAGGGCGACTAGGGGGTCACATTTGATAGACTGAAAGTCAAGTATTCGTGCTTGACTTTCACTCCATCCAATTCGAAAAATAGGACAATTTAGAGCAAATTGTTAAAATGATTGGAAACGAACACATCACGCGTTGCTAATTATGGGGTGCAAAATCAGAAAACCAAAATATAATAGAAATAGTATCTTTTTTAATGAAATTGAAAAAAAATCTGCACGAGCAAAACGAATAGGTAAACTTTTCATTATTATTATTATTATATATCATCAGCGATACACATGTTACCGATAACTTAAGCAACCTTTTAAAAGATGTTATGACAGAGTTAAATTTCCTATAAAATTGCCGCTCTTGTTACCGCGATAATGCTGTCAATGTTATCATAGTTCCTGGTGAGTGACAACCTGTTGGATGTTTTGCTCATTCGCTTAATCTGGTAGTTCAAATTAACTATTTCTTATCAAATTAACGATTATTGCAAATGAAACATTGTGCATATGAAACGTAGACGTATTGTGACGATAAACGATGATGTAATCAGATCGTTTTCTGTTAGGAAGTCGTCTAACACTAAATTTGCAACACTTGTTTATTATGGGGAACTTTTAATGATACTGTTAAAGTGATATTTTGTAAGTTGCTATTATTCTGTTTTACTTAGAACTGTGGAAATTACTTTAGGAGTTCTTAAATAAAAATTACGTGAAATAAATGAATAAAAAGAAGTGATAAAACCCTGATCTAAAGGTCTTTTAAAATTATAGCCTTATTTTTTGGAGGACTATAGATCAATAATTTTCGAAAAATCTAAAATTAATTTAGGGGAAATCCGGTAGTGTTATGTTGTTTCATTTCTATCTGTCAACTCATCGAGAGAATATTGTATACAATCTGCGACAACATTGATTTTCAACGGAGAATTTTCAATATAGAATTGGTATTTACGTGACGTTTAGATCGAGGTTAAACAAGAACCTTTTATCCCGTTAAACCAGATAAGTTGTAGCTAATGTCATTAATTTTATGAAGCGGGAAGCAGAAACTAATGCACAAATTAAATCGCTGCAAAGGGTGCAGCAACGTGTGACATTCATAGTTATCTAAGTTTATCCATCATGCTAAGAACTGTTTTGAAATAAAATCCATTGAGGAATTAGAGTCTTTAATTATAGTGTAATGCAGAAAAAAGTTTTAACTTTGCTAGGAATATGGAAATATTCCTAGGAACATAAGAAATGAGTAGACGA
>JAWQRJ010000781.1:0-18427 GCA_033557515.1 Diorygopyx duplodentatus | reverse complement strand
GTTTTGTGTTAATTAATCCCGTTGAATAAATAAGATTCTTAAAAGTGATATATCTCGCAAATGACATTATTTAATGTTATGATATTTTTAGATATTCGTAAAGAGAAAAAAATTCTCTATTAGATAGATGCATAAAAAATATGTAATCCCATTTAAGAAAAAAAAGTTGACTATCGCCCTGTAGCGAGAAATTGCAGTACAATATTTTTAAGTTTTCCACCAAATTGCAATTTTAAAATAATTAAATTTTTATATAAAGTTTTTTATTCTATCTTGAATATTAACGGAAATATAAGGTTGGCCCTGAAATTACAAACACACTGTACAAAACATGAACTGAATCGCAAAAAGTGCGGGGCCAGTGAAAATTAGTTAACAATTAATTTTAGCGTTATTTTTCGAGTTTCCGATTTTTTCTTTGCTGCACAAATCAGCACAAACGTAGCACAATACAGCACAATTAAAAACAAAATTCAAAAAGTGCGGGGCTGGCAAGAAAATGTTGTTTCGGGTATTTTTGAAAAACGGTTAACGCTATCGAGCTGCAATTTGCGGCACAAATGGGCACAAACGTAGCACAATGCAGCACAAGTGAGAAAAATACAAAATTCGAAAAGTTCGGGGCTAACTTCACACACGTTGGTTAATGTAAATCCGCAGTTTATATGTTTGGTGTTGAAGTCGCCGCCCACAACAAATCGAGCTCCCAAATGTTGGAGGAAGTCAAGATAGTCTTTCTGTTTTAGATTATGCCTGGGTGGACAATATAAAGCTCCGATTAGGATGTTTTGATTAGTCGAACATACGCCTACTGTAGTCATATGCACTTCTTCCTTTTGCAGATGCTTCTCCTCATAATGTTTACTGCTGTCTTTAATTATGATTGCGCTACCGCCTCTTGCCTGGTTTTGTGGATGAATTGAGTGGTACACTTTGTAGCCCCTAAAGAGTATATAATTTTGCGTGGTGAAATGTGTCTGAAATGAGACATATGTCGATTTTTTGCGTGTCTAAGAATGTTTGCATTTCTTCCTTCTTATTTAATAGGCCGTTGGCGTTCCAAGTGGCTATTCTTAACTCCTTCTGTTCCATTGTTAGTTTCTGCGAGCAGCTGCTCCGTAGATCTTACCTTCGAGTTTGATTACTCTTTCTGTCAAATGATTCGTTGTTCTCTCTTGTGTCTCGAACTTCGTTATTAGACTCTGCATCATTTGGATTAATGATTGCTGCTCATTTTGATGGTGCTCAGTTTGAATATTGTTTTGGGAAGCCTGCGCGAAGGTTAACCCTTTAGAAACTTCGGTGTGTGTAAATGTTTTGTTTTGTTGCCTTGGTAATGCGTTTGTTTTATTTATTTTATACATCATAGTCGCTACCTTTCTTCTTTTCTGAAGCTCCTTGTCCACTTCACAACCACGGTAATTTGCCAGGTGCTGCTTGCCGCAGTTTGTACATGTTGGTTTTGCTGTCTTAGGTTTATTACATTCTGCTGTGAGATGTTTTCCAGCACATTTAACGCATTTAGGGGCACGGTCCACAAAATTTCTTGGTATGTCCAAATCTCTGACACCTTTTGCATTGGGGTATCAGTTTATTACTTAGTAGCGCCTTTATTTTAACTCTCATCTTGCATATAAATTCAACCTTAAATATTTTCTTAATGTCCGAGCTGGATGTTAACATAAATAACGGGATTCTGGTAATCACCACTTTCCCGTTGCTATCTGTTGTCTTTTTATACTTATTGACTACGTTTAATACATTGATACCTTTCTGGAGTAACTCACTTTTAATTTCTTCTGTATCGCATGAAAGGTGTACATTTTTGACCATAACCCTTACCGGTCGTCATTGTTTGTCTTCAAAAGTGTGCCACTCGGAAAGTCACAACTTTCAATGACAAAAAGTGATTTTTTTAAAGGGCACCTACCAAATATTTTTATCTTATCGATTGTAGAATTAAAATCCTCGTTAAACGGTATTAGGAGCTTTGCGAGCTCTTGCTGCAAAAGCGATCCTTTGACAATACGTTCATTTCTTGTAAATTAAGTTGCCTACAAATTAGTTATTAATTTTGACGTTTATGTAACTTAGGGTGGTTGATTTCATATTTAGGCTGAAAAATTAATGCAGGTATCGTTTGGATATCGGGTTATCAAGATATTTTACGTGTTTAGATATTGACAACGTTGTCAATAACTAACAAGTCCTTATTTATTATTCATGGTCAATACTAAGAAATTATAAGTAGAACGTGCAGGACATTTAACGAAAACTATCCGAATTTGCCGCCGCTTAAAAGAACAATATTCAGAAGGTTACAATCCAATTTTACAAGACTTATGTGATAATTTCATACTTCATTAGCCATTAGTTGAGACATTGAACTTTTCAGAAATACACTTTGCGGGACATTTTTACGTACATTTTTTGACAAAATAATGTAGTTATGGTTTTAACTTATTTTTATGGTAATCTAACACATAAATTACTAAACGAAATGTTCAAATCGTTCTCCATTTCTTTCTAAACAAATTTGAATTCTTAATCTCTAATCTAACTAGACCATAAATTCCATAAGGAGCCCAAAAATGAATATACAGGGTGTTCCAATTAAAAATCTGAAGTTGCATAGCGTCTTGCATAAATGGGACAGCTGTATATATGAAGATACTTCTAGTTTATTTGAAACTTTTTTATCTAAAATTATTAGAAATGGTAAAAGTGTGGACCAAAAACTATATCTAACGGACGGACAGACGGGCATCCGGACAACCGGACATCCGGACGGATGGACCAATGGCCAAAAATGATACCATTAGTCTTAGAATACCATAATTCGTCATGATATGTCAAAATCCCACCATCGAAATTTTGGACCGAATGCATAACTTTCTCTTTAAGAGAGAAAGTAAAAATCCATCGGAGTGAAGTCTGGCGAGTTCCATAGACCCAATCATCGAAACCATCTGTCTTCGAAGTCATTTATCAATTCATGAGTCACATGAGCAGTGCAGTACGCCGGGGCTCCATCTAATTGGCACCAACACGATTGTACTTCATTTAATGTCAATGTCTCCAAAAAGTCTGCCACCACGGTTCTTAGGATTTCCAAATATCTTGCCCCATTTAAAATGTCATTGTAAATGAAGAAACACCGAAATTGGATGTTGTACAAACAACATCAAAATACGTTGAAACTAAATTTATTTTGAAAGTTCCGATTCACATGAGGTTTTTGGTCTGCCCAAAAGTGAAGATTTCGTCGATTAAATATCCCCTCTCTAGAAAATTTCGCTTCGTCCGTCTAAGTAATGTTCAAAAAAATCTTGGTTCCTCTTGTAAGCGGACTAGAACTTTGTCACAGAATGTGACATTGTCCGTGTGGACATTTGAAAGTGTTCACTGGTTCAATAGTGACAGTCAACTAGTGACAGTGTTCTCATCATTCGTGACTGGTTTAGCTTTTCGTATTACCCCAGTTACTTTCACATGACTTATAAAATTGGATTGTAACCTTCTGAATACGTTCTACTTATTATTTGTTGGCATTGACCGTGAATAATAAATAAATTCATAATATCAACATTGGAATAATTATTAGTAGCTAAACGTCAAAATTGATAACTAATTTGTAGGCATGCCAATTTACAACAAATGAATGTATTGTCAAAGGAGGGCTTTTGCAACAAGAGCTGGAAAACCGTTAAATAATCGGAAAAGGATTCATTTTAGGTATAGGGAAACCTAGTACCGTTTAACGAGGATTTTAACTCTACATTCGATAATATAAAAATATTTGGTAGGTGCCATTTAAAAAAAATCACTTTTCGTCGTTTAAAGTTTTCTTGTTTCAAAATTCAATTTTGTAAAGAATGTAGGTAAGATTGTCCCGCCGGCTGTATTTCTGAAAAGTTCAATGTCTCAACTAATGGTTAATAAAGTATGAACATTATCACATAAGTCTAATTATAAAAAAAATTCGATTTTTCGAAATGCTGCTGTGGTTGCATAATTCTTGCGAAAAAAATCAATAACTTGAAAACCATTAAGTTTAGGCCTTGCAAACGTATTACGAATATTGAAAGTAGGTTAAGAAAAAACATTAAAATTGGGGTCATTCGATTTAAATTAACAAACCTGAAGTCAACTTCCGGTATAACCGGAACTGCCGTTTTATCTTTTAGTTCCCTTTAATGGACGGTCTACGCTAGACACCTGTACATACAGGTGTATACATATGTATGCATAATCGTAAAATACGTAGATCGATGTGGTTACTCGTTTGTGAGGTTATTATATGTTATAAACAAAGATAAGTCGTATTTTTCAAAAACAAGAGACAAAGGAAAACATAATAACATAAAAGCAAAGAAAAACAGGAAACTTTATCAGTCAGTCTGAAACTTTATCAAACTGGGATAACGATGACTTCTATCGTTATCACAGTTTGATAAAGTTTCAGATAATTCATGGAAATAAATTTCCAAACACTGCGTTTGGAAATTTGTTTCCATGAATTATCCTGCATATAATTTTTTCAGGCAATGTTTCGCAAACGAATCATCTAACAAATTAGATGATTTGCAAAAAAAGTTTTCAAAAAACACTTAGGTTGACGTTTTTTTTTAATTTTAGTTTTTTTTTTAATTCCAGAGTATATGCGGCCTTATAAAGTGTTTCCACCAAAACGATTCTTTGGGGCCAAAAAATGGCCTACACCCCGAAAACCAGCAATAGGGTCGCTAAAAAATATGCAACGTTCTTATCTCAAAGAACTCTACAAACGTATCGAGTTTCCCTGTGTTCCCTTGCAAGTGGACATTGTATATAACAATGCAGAGTGGGCCCTAATGGGACCCCGTCGCTTAAAAATAAATACGTCTTCAGTGTAGACAAGACTTTAGTCACTGTTAGGATTATGTGGTGTGCGAATCGACGCGTTTTTTCGTCAAACAACGAAAATTTACTTCATTAAAATCGACCAATTATCCATTTCTACAAACTTAAAACAAAAACAAATTCTGAAAAATAAAATAAATTCTCCGGATAACAAAAACTATTGGTTATTTTAGAAAAATTAAATTTGTTTAAGCTATTACAAGAGAAATTCAAAAAGAGCTCCGGCCTCGTATTTGCAAAAACCCCCAAACGATCGTCAAATTCTTTACGGACCGCCTCAAATGTTTCTGGGAAAATATTACCAGAAACTTCTACAATTCTGACTCGTAACTTATCCAGAGTTGCGAGCCCCTCCTGCTGGTGTCCGTAAATCGTGAGTTTAAGATATCCCCACAGAAAAATATGGATAATAAATCACCATAAGAACCATATTTCCTCAAAATTAACATCTAATGCCCGGTTGCACAAAACATCTCCGCAAAGTAAATCGGAGATCAACGAACCGTTAGCCAATCAGATTAGAGAATTCAAATTCAGTCTTCAATCTGATTGGCTAACGGCTCGTTGATCTCCGATTAACTTTACGGAATGTTTTGTGCAACAGGGCATAAGTGTCGTACATCAATTTTTTTCGACCTTTTTTTCTTGTTAAAATTTGCCGTACTGTGCGAACTGGGATGCCAACTGCTTTGGAAATCTTTCCGCTTGAACATGGCTCATTGACCTCTACAAGTGCACATACGTTTACCTCCTTTTCCATGATTTCCTGCGAGAGAGGCCGATTTCCTGCATCATCCAATATGTTACAATAATATAAGTAATATTCAACAATATTTCAACAAATATTAGAAAATTAATAATAACTGATTCTACATAAAAAAATAAAAGGAACATTTCAACAATATACACTATTATTTTTGTCAAAAAATAAATAAATGTACTTCAAATGGCTTCAAACGTTCACAACAGGGTGCACCAGGGTACATTGTACATTATTTAGTACAATGTTGCTGAAAATTAATGGTTGTGACCGATATGACGCAGTTTCTGTTAAATATGGAAGCTCCCTGCGATTAAACAAGGAAATTGATAAATCCAAGTCCAAAGATGCACGAAACGAATTCGTTTTCCTGATTCTGTGAATCTGGCAGAATTCATTAAATATCATTTCCGTGTTGACAGATGAAATATTTCAAAGTTATTTTTCAAACCTCTCATTCAGTCTTTTTCAAACCTTTTTATCTATGCTATAGTATGAAGTACATAAAAGTTCACGAATATTCGAGTTGATGGGTGACATGATCCAAGTGAACTTATATATAACCTGAAGAGCTGCAGCGATCTTTGGAGTAGCTTTAGCCTCGCACACCAGAACGTGAAAATGTTCCCATGAATATATTCCATTCATTCTGGGTTTGCCCAACACTTTAAGTTTAAAACTATACTACACTGCATATCATTGCAATTTACAATTCTCTTCAATTTAGACGAAATGAATGAGTGGCGAAAAGAAATGTTTCATATGAAATATGAAACATTGCTCTTTAATGATATGAAAATCCTTATTTATTAAAAATAACTTTATAACTCACTATCTTATATGTTTTCTGTACTTAGGTCCTGCTCAACAAACCAACGATATGCTCACCAGAAATCTACGAACTCCTCTGCCAGTGTTGGAGAAGAGACGACACTTCGAGACCGTCATTCAAACAGATCTTTCTGTTCTTAAAACACACCAGCAAAGACTACTCCCCTTCGGATTGACCGTACGATGCAAGAAACAAGTCCACGTCAGTCCGCAGTGTACATATCATACAGTAAAATATCCGAGCGAGTGCGACACTGGTACAAATGTTAAGTGACAAGACAGTCGAACTTCCTGAAATTTGAATCTAGAAACTAATTTATTAGTTCGTAGTGTATTTTCTAAGTGCTTCCATATGGTCCGCAACATGACGTGCCATCTTGTACATATTCCTAACTTTAGATAACTCTAAATACGTTGAATACTTTGCATATGAATCTATTGCTCACGCGTCAATAAAAAGAGCCTTTTAGATAAAAGTCGATATGTCTGAGAAATCGAAATAATATGTTTTTCTTGGATATATAGTCACCTAAAAATTTCGTTTAAATTTAGTGATGTTGCTAAATTTTGTGCTGCAATTGGAAATCTTGAATACAAATAGTAATGAGTGAATCAACATACTTCCAAAGTATCAACAGTAAAATTTAGTAAATCTACAAATGCAAACAAGTAGCTCTCTTTTTGATGACCCTCTTACATATTTTAATCGTATGTCCATTACGTAACCTAGGATGTGAAAAAGAATTTATTGTTCAAATGAAAATCTTATTAGAAAAGGTATTTTTGTAAATAAAGTACATAAAAAGACAAAATCAATGGGCAATATAAATAAAAAGGAAAACACTTTTACTTATTAATTTTTAAGAGGTTCTTTACACTTCCTCAACACTTACTCAACAATTACCCTTGCTCTAAAAGATAAATGAAAATGGTTATACATACGTGTCTGTAGGTTTTTGTCGATAAACCACCGCCTGGAAGACAGATAATGAAGAAAAGATGTTATTTAAGAAAATCTCAAAAGTAAAGGTGGAACTTACATGTAGAAATTAAATAAATGCTTCTTGGCAACCGCTTTAGTAGTTTTGTAACAAAATTGATCTTCATGGTAGGAAAAATGCCATCAAGTTATACTGACAGATAGGTTACCTTGGGGCATCCCGCCAGCAGTTCTGTATCGATGTTTTCCAAGTGTTTTCCTCACAATTTTATTTATTTACGATTTAAAATAGTTTTAGTGAAAGTCGGGACATTCTTGACACCGGATTATTGAAATTCTGAAAATATCGGCCGGCAACTTAAAGCCGTCTTCTGGATCTGGGGAGTACATAGACACACATACATAGAAGTTTAGCGCGTTTAATAAGTAAAATAAGATAAAACTAACATTTCTTAGATCACCAAAGGTGGTGGTGTTGGCTACTTTTATCTAAAATTGAAGTTTTACAATTCTTTGAAATAATACTTACAATTTCAAACTTATAATTGGTATGTCATAAATTAATTTGATATGAAGCATTCTATGTTGTGTACTTTTTTTAATGTTTTTTTTCTCCCATTAAACAACATAGATCAATATCGTCTTTGTCAAAAATGTTTGTATTCATTGTCAGAGAGGGCTTCACTGGGTTATTCCTATTTTATACTCCTATTATAAATAACAGTTGATTTTGTCACTATCCATAAAATACTTTAACTTATCTACAAGAAAAATAACGATCTTATTTTCCCATTTATTGGAAGGGCTAATCCAAATTTTAAAACAGACACTTTTCAGAAAATTATTCCTGTATATCTTTACAATATGAACATTACAGATGTTTTTAAAATTTAAAATGATGAATTTCATCGTTGCCAATTGTTCTTCAATTATAAAAATTGCTTAATGTTAGTTGAGTATAAGACGTGTCTATTTAATGAAAAGTATTCAGCTGTTCATAAAATGGACATTTTGGAAATGGCGTCACATTGTTGGTATTCCATGCTTATATTCCATCGTTCTGTAACCATATTTGCACTGATGTTTCAAATGTAGCAGCAAAAAAAATCCGATTTTGACATTTTGGGGTTTGTGGATTCTTAGTAAGCTGGGTAACAATGTTTTCGAGCTAAAAATGTGTTTGGATGGTATTAAAATTATTAAAATTGAAGAATATTATTTGGCCGTATCTGCGAAACATCTTTTCCTACTAAAATATGCTGCATCTGGACAGTTTGATGAAAAAACGGTGTATCTTTTTTGCTGAATGTGTAAATGGAAGAAGAAACTTAATGTTTTTAGATACTTATTAATCATAGACAGGGTATATTTTTTGTCAACAACTGATACCCATCATCAGGTGGAGTGCTCAAAAAAAGAGCAAAGTTTTATGATTTTGACAATTCGCAGATGCCATACAAAAAAATACAAAGAGCAAAAACTGATAAAGATTTTAAAAACTATTAAAGATTTTTAAAGCCCAACCATGGATATATTCAAAAAGCAATAATCATAATAACAAACAAAAAGAATAATTTTATTCTTTTTGTTATAATAATTAATCAGGGGATTCTACTCACCAAAAAATAAAACAAAAATATCAAGAAATAACTTAGCTTTTAGGACAAAATTGAAAGAATATTTTATACTGGGGCTTACTTCTCCAAGACGTTAAGTGATGGATTTTTTTTAGTATAATTTACATCTGCAGTTCTTAAGAACAGCGAATATAGTTATTTAAAGGTATCTTCCTGCAGATGCTACAACCAAAACCATATCTACCATTTCTTCTCCTTATAAGAGATTCATTCACAACAAATTATTATCGTGTTGTCTTTTGTAACAGTTTTTTGTGAATATCGATCACAAAAACAATTTTTTGGATTTACTAACTGTAGATCCTATTTAACACGTTGAGCGCCAAATATCCACCGGTGGACATTTTCATCCGTGCCTTTAACACCACATGTCTACAGTGGACACGATTTACATTGAATCTGTATTTATATCCTTCATTGTTAGTCCCATTGGCATGTAGTACTAGTAGTGAGCCAAGCACAATATCATATTTAGTTAATGAAATTAATAAATATGCAGAAATATAATAAAACAGCCAATTTTAATAAGAAAATAGAATATATTTATTCGATACGACAAACAGATGATAAAGGCATTAAATATTGTATTTGGTAATGTACAATATTAGGACGAACATAAAAAAATTACCGTATATTCTTTTTGAAGACATGAGATACATATTATGGCTTTTTACATGCTTCACATATTTTCTTCTTCAATCTTCTAGCATAAACTGTGTCGCATTGATGTACAAATTGTTGATAACAAACGTCACATAGTTTTCTAGTGGCCCTTTTTGTCCCTGGAACTTCTTTGGGCAGATGGTTTTTCTACTACTGATTTTGCGTTTCGTTTCTTCTTTCTTTTCGTCATTTAGTACACATATTTCCACGATCTTCTTTGAATTTGGTTATTTCCAATTTATTATTATTTATCCTATTAGATAATAGGATATAGGTGTATAGCATTAGTAATTGTTGTTGCTGTAATCCACCACTTTACAGTCCATCGAACATATACGCAAATACGCAGCCATTTGGTCGTAGATACCAATACATGATTTATATTTATTGTATTCAAGAATCAAGACTAGTTTTGATATATTTTTTCCTTTACGAGTGAAAAAATGGAAAAGTAATTAGTTCAATCTTTTCCATAAAGTTTTTCCGCTGAATCCGAAGAAGCACTTGTGTTAGAAACACTGAAAATGAAATTATTTCTACTCTCGGAAACTGGTAACCAAGAAGAAGAGGATACGTTTGGTGCATTATTAATCTCTTTCTCATCTTCACTTGTTTCTCTACATAGCTACTAGAATCAGATAATTTATGGGCACCTATATCATCTGTTTCTGCTTTATTACATTTTTTTGGAATGTAATCTTCATCGCCTGTTGAATTATCAGCAAATTCACTGTCATACTAGTCAGATTCTAACATAATTTGTTCAACTTCATATTGCTATTCTTACTGTCTTTTACTTATGTTGATATTCAAGAATAATTATTTTACACCTTTATTTGTGGTTTTAATGGGATAGAAACTCTCTCACAACTTAGTATATACAACACTAAAATTGTCACAGGCGTTTTAAGCATGTGCTTGTACCCTACGCAAGCGTTTTCTCTCGGTAACCACCAGTGGACAGTTGGTCCTAAACGCAAAAAAAAACTGTAAAAAAATGTTTTGTCTTTGGCTATGATGATTATTCAAGAAAATCCAAGCTGAGTTCGGGAAACGATCGGAGAAAAATTAGAAAAACTCTTTTTCCTTCTGCGATATTTCGAAACTATATTTCAGAAACTACAACAAAGGTAGCAATTACAATAACAGTTACGTAAAAATAGAGAAATTCATGTTATACACACAATAGTTATCGGTAGAACGGCAAAAATTAAGGATAAACCACGCCATGACGGAAAAACTTACATTGAATTAGGACTTTCCTAAATACTATAAAACTTAACAACCTAAAGAAAGCTACATCGCCCATTTAACCTAATAAACAATTTAATTTCAAAACAACAGACAGGCATCCGATAAAGAACCATCTGTTCATCAACAATATTGCTTTTGGTTTTGTCCCAGTGAATTAACATAGAGTATATATTACTAAGATTATTGACATCAGTCTTGAAGTTGGCGGTGTTAACAGTAACACATTTCTAATAAAAAGAGCCCTGCTGTTCCAGTTCTTATCGCTATCCAGAATTTTAACATCACCAAATTCAAAACAATGCCCTCCCTCCCTCTCTTACGTGGATGATTAAAGCACATCTAGATTTATTCGTCTTACAGTCACTCTTATGTATCTATTCTGGTTTTAAGCCATTGACTGGTCATTCCCACATAATTACCCAGACAATCTTTGCAATGTAAGCTATAAATAACGTCAGATTTAAATAAAAGGAGATCTTTGTCTCCAATACCACTAAATACAGAACCAACTTTATTAGCGCACCAATCAGCAATCTTTAAACCATCTATGATAGAGTGAAACAACTTTTTTAATTTTTCTGATAAACCATAATTGAAAGTTAAACGTTTGTTAACGATGCGTTGATTACTAGTTCAAAGATGCTAGGTGCACGTCTGGTGTTAGTAGTGAACAAAATCTTATTGACAAGTTTGACGGGGTAATTATTAGTACCTGGAAGACCAAGCTCGCCCGGGGGATAAAACACAAAAAAACATTGTTTATTACCCTTAACAGAGCGCCATCGCGTGGTGAAATGTAAAACTAACAGACCGAACTACTTGCGTTCGACCAGCACACAAACGCTCCCTCCCTATTATATACACAACCTAGCGATAATAAGCAAAAACTCATTTTTTTAATATCTTAAAACGATTTTTTTGAAGGTAGGCACCTATCTCCATCAATTTCCCACTAGCAAAATACAAAAAAAAACAGTTTTTGTTTGAGGCACGAATCTTCGTAATCTCTAACCTGTACCCTCCAATGAAGTACCTGCAATATTACGAACTTTTAGTCGCGTTTATACGTGCTGTTTTTACCTTAAATTTGGTATTCAATCCTGATTTTACTTCAATTTTGAAAATAGACCATCCATTTTGAACAATTTATTATGCATTATTTACATTGGTTTAGTAGAGTTTGGTGTTGTAAATCGCTTTCTTCTGGGTCATCAATTCATCTGGGTCTAGTTGAACCTGGATTAATAGCTTATCTTCCTGATCAACTGCGTTGATTTCAATTCTACTTAATGCATCGGCATTTAAATTTAACTTACCTTTCAATTGCTAACAATTCTTTTTCGACAGCTGAGGATTGTATTTCTGTTTTTGATAAAGTTCGTGAAGCATAAGCTGGCTTATCATTTCCTATTTTACATTGACTTAATAGTGCGCCAATTGCATAATTACTTGCGTCTGTTGTAATTATAAATGGTTCCTCAAAATTTGGATATCTTACAATTGGGTCATCACAAAGTAATGTCTTACATTTTTCAAAGCATTTTCTATACTCATCATTAATTATAACTTTCTAATCTTTAGCTAAACATTTTGTCGTAGGTTTTAATATTTTTGCATAATCCTTTATAAATTTTCTATATCCTAAAAGTCCTGTAAATTATTTAACTTCAGTATTTTGTTTTTGGTAAAGGATATTTCGTAATTGCTTCAATCTTTGATGGATCAGGTTTGACACCTTCACTCGAGACAATGTTGGTTGTGCTGATTCAAGGATTCCAGAGCAGTTAACTCTGGAATCCTTCGAATCCTCGAGTCCTACTGACTGCGCTAGGTAAGCTTTTCCCCTCAGCACTTGTGTTTCTAAAAACGAATTCAAAAACTCACCGAAGGAAAAATAATTTTATTTGTTTTTGTTGCGGGATACAAACCTACAGAGTGACCTTCTAAGAATAACCGGATTAAGGTGACATTGTCTGGAGCTCTTTTATACAATTTATTATCTTCTGCTGGCTCAGCGTTATTCCCAGTAGTTTTCCTATTGATCTTTAGAAGTCGTTGACGTGGTTTATCCCTAATTTTTGCCACTCTACTGAATGACTCAATTGTAAGCATTTCTCTATTTTTACGTAACTGTTGTTGTAATTGTTGCCAGTAGCTGGTTAAAAGACTGTTAGATTAACAATTAGATTTTTATTTGGTAATATGTGATTAGAGTTAAATATTTATATGATCTTTTTTGTTGTATTCTAAACAAGTCATTGTAAAAAAAGAATATGTGAAGTATTCAACGACTATCCATTAGATACTTCATAGTGCCACAGCTTCTAAAGTACTCACTATAAACAATAAAAATAAATATTAAATAAAATAATGAGGTGAACTCAACTGATGTGCAGTTGCTTTTAAGTAATGATTTTGCCTATATTATAAAATATATATCACTGTTTTTTGTAAGACAATCACACGTTAATTTTCGAGATTCAATATGACGAGTTGTTGGAGTTGGAAACAAAAACCACACTTACTAATAACTGCATGTATTTTTTACAGAAACTTTAATATTTAGAGAGAATTACAAACAAACGTGTATAGATGGACCAAAATGAATAGAGAATAAAATGAATTTATAAAATAAGATTAAAGATGAAAACAAAACGAAAATACTTATACTTAGTATAAATATTGTTGAGCAAAAATATACAGTATATAAGATGATTGAATACATACAAGGATGAAATAGTTATAATTAAGGATGAAAGAAACATTTAATGTAATAAAAGTAATAATGCTTCACTGTTCAGCGTTTGTGATACACAGTGTACATAAAGTAATTGCTAAGGAAACCTTTTTTGAAAACGTGAAGAAACGTCTATCTTTTCTATAACGTGTAGAGACAATTTTATTGAACGTAGGATAAGTGTAACAGAGATGACACATGAGGGAGAAACTAGTTTTTTTCTCGTAATATGGCACCTCCACCACATTTATCCCAAACAAAATAGAAATAGTAGAAATTTAGTTAGTAAAAAAAAGAAAAAATGTGTCCAGGATGTTAATTGCTAAACGTAGATTAAGTTACCTGTAACTTTTGCAAACTGTATAAATCGCGAATTTTGTGTACTTTCCTCGATTTGTTAAAATAAAATTACTTGATAAAAATAATAACGTGCCTGATTTTACAAAATATATTCCGACATATAGTATAACACGTAGATACTACATAACTAAAATTATTTATAGCATAAAATTTGATAAAATATCAACACAATAAATATTATGTAGTGGTCACCTCATTGAATGAGGTCTTATTTCCCTTTGAATTTTAAAATTTGCGATACAAAAACGTTTCGTATAAACATTTCCATGCATAAATTTTTTGCACGTTACAAAAGCGAATGAACAACAAGCATATTAGTTTTCTATGCAACACACTATTTACATTTCTTATCAGTAGCTTATAAGATATCAGTCTTAGCAAAATATCCCCTTATAATAGGATATGATTTTTTCCTTAATTTAACGAAAAAACAAATCCCTTTACATTTTACAACAAAAAGTAACAATCAGTAGTATTTTCAAACCTTTCTAAATTTTATTTCCAAAATTTCAGTTACATTTTTGATGTTGCCAAGCTCCTCCAATCTGCACAAAGCGAAGATCAGTCACACCTCCCGGTAATCAGTACGAAAGTTTTTTCAATAACATTCTCACAGAGAATTTGGAATATTCCGTTAGTTGTTATTCGGTGACGTTTCACAAAGATTTTTCACAACATCCTCATACGTCTTCATATCTGACTCGTAATTTTTCAGTTGTTCCGTGAGATCTTGTTCTGCAATTGTGGGTATTTCATTGAAAATTGGTGGTGCTCTCTGCCATTCTATGTAGAAATTGTTGAGTTCTGTGGCTGCATTAGGTGTTGCAAATGGTGTTCTCTGAAAAAAAAAAACAAGGAAACGATAAGAATTTACAATGAAAACACTGGCACATAGATAATGAACCCTGGAACATTCACACACAAACTTCTGCTAAGCCCCAGAATAACAGGTAGGATATTGTATGATTAATGTTATTATTCAGACATGCTTGAATAAATAAACAAAAATATTAGTTTGCGCAATTGGCGTTTAACAGTATACTAGGCATAAATATTACAGAATAAATTTTCAAATAACATATCAAATATGAGTGGGAGTGGATCACTCATACGACTTTATCTCAACTAACCCCCCGATCTCTAAACGGTGGCACTTTGGGCCAATAAATATTTCACAAGGATGTTAGGATTGTGCACAAAACAAAAATATTCTGAATAAAATAATTACCCAACAGAACTTTTCTTACTTTACGAGCGTCATCTTCCAGAGAATTTGCTTAATGATGCACAGCCAATGCAATATATTAATATGTTGTTGACTCACTTAATATCACAAGACGATAATTTAACAAGCGCTTGAAAAGCAACAATTTTTTAAGAGGCGATTATGAACTTCTATCAATCATGCCAAACAATAACGGAAAAATATCAAGAAAAGTGGGAATTTGGTCAAAAGAACAATGGGATGAAGATGATGAAATTCCTATGAATCAGTTAAAACCAGTGGGATTCTGAATCGGAAAATACAAATTTTTAATGCCAATATGGAAAGGGTGAATTCAATTGATGTAAGTTGGTTCTGAAGCACTTTTTAATTGGGTAACTGGAAAAAATGAAGATGAAAAGTTTAGAGCTCAAGATTTAATTACAGAAGCTTCAAAAGATGATAATGCGTTGAATATTACAAATGCGAGTTTGCAGGAGAATCTTGTAATAAAATCATGCATGAAGATGCTGTTCGGTCATTTTGTCAATGCATTTCAATGGGCAGAAGAAAGCAAAATGTCAATTAAAGCTACTAGCAATTTTAATAACAACGTATTAACGAATTGATAATTTTAATGACAACCAACTTATTGCTTATTACAAGTTCAAATTTTACAGATTTCAATTGGAAGCAGTTGTGCAGAAAGTCACCAAGCTATAAAATACCGAAGTGAGGTGAATGACAAACAATTTTCACCTTGAAATTAGATGTTACTGCAGTAATGCAATTACACAATAAAACCTGATTTCGTTATTTCGAAGTTATTACTACTATAATACTATAGCCTAAGCAGAAATGTTAACTTCTTTCATAAAACACCATACACCTATGGCATACGTACCACATATCTCATTTTCCATATTTTAACCGATTATACACAATCATGCCTGCTGCAGTTCAGTTTTTTTACAGCTCATATATATTTACATTAATTACCAGATCTGCTAAGCTAAGAGAACACGGAATCGGAGAAGGGGGAGCACCATCGTGTTGATAAAATAGATAGATACTTTAGGAAGGCCTTATTTAAAATGCACTTTTCAATATCGGAAATATGCTGTTTTGCCCGACAGAAATTATTTCTTTTTGGCTACGTTGCAAACAAATTCAAGTCTTCTAAAACACTAGATCCTACCGTTCTCTTACCGCTCTCTTACTGTTACCACTCTTATCGTTCATTACTCACTGCACACCCGATTATAACAAAATAAAAGTTTTAATATTCACTTGCCTAATATATTTTAAATTTGTTATATTTTCAAGCTAACATTCATAAACTTTAAAATCTTTTGCATGCAGTGCTTAACAAAAAACCCTTTTTCCAAAAACCAACCGGTGTCATTTGTGAACGTTAACATTGTCTATATGTTGTGTAAACAAAAGTTACAGAATTGTTTCTGTTATTACAATCCTTCATACTATTTTACTTCAAGTTTGCTTCTTCCTCCCTTTCCAAAAACTGCTAATGCCACTTGTCTTAAATTTGGATAGTCGATCAACATCTCCAAGGCTGACTTATTGGCTTAATACATTTTCACATTTACAATAGATGTATCTGTAGAAGAGCGAAAGGAAATAAGGACGCATTGTTAGAAAACGTATTAGCGATTCTTCAATTCAAAACCTAATAAGATATATTCCAGTATCAAAAAAATATGCCTAAGTTAATTAAAATGGAGATTGCTTGTAGAAAGCTTCAGATGCAGAAAGGTGGCTGAGACACATACCTAAGGAATGTTGGTTTTCACGGCCAGTACCACTAAGTTTTACTGTTTCCGAGTCGGTATGTCATGGTCGATTAGGCTTGGGTGCAGACGTCCCATCAAACTTAACTTCTGGTATCTTCAGTGCTCTTAGAGTTCAATGTGCAAATGATGATTCGTCGGTCACATAGCACGACATACCAGCCCGGAAGGAGTTAAAAATTGAGACACAACCCCACTTAACCAGTAAATATTATTAATTAAAAAGTTGCTTCTATTATTTTTCTTTGAATGACGTATTTTATACAAATATTTTAGTAGTCAAAAACAATATGGGATACTATTACATGGTGAAAGGATCTCTCTTACGAGTTTGTATCTCAGACCCCATTTTGAAGAAATTTATTATCAGGTGCCTGTAAAAGAATAGCCTATTATATTTAATAAGAAGCATTACTAATATATTTTCAAAATATTGATAGAAGTTATTAGTTTATTAGGTGATTCATATTACAGGATTTGTATTTTTCATAACACCAGTTTTTACAATGTATGTGATGTCAGTGTTGTTAAAAGGTTACTTTTAAGCAATTTTAAGCTGTTTGCTTAATCATGTGGCCTACATATTGCACTCTTTCAATGCTGTTTGGCATTTTTTGGGAAAATTGTCAAATATTTTCCTCAAATTTTAATATAAATTATAAAAAGCCTTTATAATAGGTATGTATTAGGATATTCATATTTGAAAATGTGCCATTATGGATTATATGCTTTCATTTTCAGATGTAGAATTGTATTCCTCTTAATTTTTATTAATACATTTACAGCTCTATTTCTCATAGTTGTTCTCACAGTTTTTTCTCATAATTGTATGTATATATACAGTTATTTTACACACTTATTATACACACTTATTTTTCATTTTCGGGGAAAACTTATTGTTTATAAAAAGTTTTAGATGATTTGAAAAATGCTTAAAACCTAAAGCAGTAGGTAAAATATCGATATAACATATTTAAAAAATAATAGCTGACATCCTGCCTACAGCTAAGTACTGTTTTTTAAGGCCATCCAATTTTTTTTAAAAGAATATTTTTTCTTCGAAAAATGGAAAATATATTTTTTATAGATATAATTAGGTGTACCTGGGGATACACACTATATATGTAAATAGGTATGAAATGATATTTTCATGAAATTGGCAACATGAAACCAAAGCGGTATCAAATGGTATAAAGTTTGTGGTTTTTTAGTGTAAATTTTGAATGTTAATCTTCATAGATGGCGCTGCGAGCGCTATCAACTTTGAAATTTCAAATTGCAAAGGGGGTCTTGTGACACATCATTGAAAAGGTCTTTCAATTGTCTATTCA
>JAWQRJ010000780.1:0-18432 GCA_033557515.1 Diorygopyx duplodentatus | reverse complement strand
TTCGACACCAAATCGTAATTTTTAATTTTAATTTCTGTCAATTAAGCAGAAATTAAATTAAAATTCTGTTTGTTGTTAAGGAGAATTAATAAAAATTAAATTAAATACAATTTTATGGGGAATTGAAAAAAGTAGGAAAACTGCTTAATGTAGCTTAAAAATAAGGATTTGAATCTGATCTAATGTTTTTGGCAAGCTATTTTTAAATCATTCTTATTTTGATATCAGTAGCTCAGATGATTATAGTCCACATATTGGTCATACTATGGACTTATCCTGCATGGATACATTGTCTCCATCCAATCTTCTAAATCCCATAAAATGTTTTTAGACTCAGCATTCTAAATAGTTCTGTATACACCACTGATAATCGAGAAATGAAAACTGAAAATAAAGCTAACCGTCCGATAGTTCGAGAGCATTTGGAGAGTTTTATCTCCTACTTAGCGCCTCGACTGAAGAATTAATTTAGGAATTTCGAATGTACTATGTAGTTAATTTAAATACCACAGCGTCTTTCTTATTTTTTTTACCCTTCTCGCCGCAAGTTTTCCGTGAGTGGGCAATAAAAACACTTCTCCGGTTTTATGACCTCCTGAACGATGCCTACGTTATGCTATTTACTGATTAGACAAATTCGATACGCACCGCAATTTATGGCGGTTTCTAGCGCACATAACATTTCTTCTGCTTTCCCATAAAGTCAGGAAATCATTTCGATTGTGGTGATCGTTATTTTGAAAGTTAAAAATGGCGAATTCTAATTTAACGTCTATTTCAGTCATTAATGGTTTCCTTCGTCTTGCTAGTGTCGGAGAATGGTAACATCATCAAGTGAATGTTGATAGTTTTGGTCGCCTAGGATTATTATCATAAAAGGATATGAATGGTTTCGATATACTAAAATTTGAAAAAGTTCTTGCGGATTGTGGAAGTTCGCCTTTGCGATTGAAAAACAGTATAATTATTTGCTCGTTGGATAATACATATGTCAAAAACTTTGCAGAAAATTTCGTAGTAAAAAAAGTTTTAGATTATTAACATGGAAACAATTATCAAAGATAGTTAAGACTTTTTAAATAAAAATATCAATTTTTTATCAAATTTAGACTTAACCAAAACGTTGAATGCCAACAGTTGGCGACGTTCTTCTCCAAAATTCTCCATTTATTCAAATTTCTGGAACAATAAGTCATCAAAAAAAGTTATTTGGAGTTTCAGAATTAGATTAAATTTAAGAAATGTTTAGAATGTTCACAATCCATCATCAAGTTTTTCTTCTAAAACCTAAAAGGTGCCATCACTAAAAATGGAACCAGGTTGAAAAATTGAACGAAGAATAATCATTAGGTTTTTAAACAGTCAATGAAAGCGTAAAATTTAATTATATTAATTATTAATTATATTATAATCTTCAATTCATAAGCACCTTGATTTAGAGCTAATGCTATTCACGTTATGATGTCATCTTGTCTATTTAACAACATTCAAAAAAATAGAATTCATCTATTAAAAAAGGAATGTAACCGCCAAATTTATTAATTAAGATTTTTATAACTCTTTTCATACAATGGTTCACCTATCTGAAATATGATTGCACATAATTTACCAGATTAAATTTACCACATACCGAAGACTATTTTATTTTATCTATTTAGTTAAAACATACCTATCTGGTTTTTATGATGAAAATCAATTTCAAACAATACTTTGTCTAAACCCTAACAATAATTTGATCAAAGCTAAACCGAAAAAGCCAATAATTTTCTGCACATGAGCAGCCATTACACTGTTGGAATGATTATCGTCGCTTGGTGAAAACATATTTCATTAATTATATACCAAATTAACATACGATCACTGAGCTACGTTTCTTAAAATTACATGACTAGACATCGTTTTCTCATTAAAGAAAGAGTGAGGAGATGAGTGAGTTTCTTCTGTATTTATGTTTCTAACCTTTGGTGCTCGATCAAAGAAACTTGTCTTTAAAGTTTAAAGATCTTCGTATCAATCAAAGAAATGTTGTGCAATGGACTGGATGTTTTTGGTTGTTGTTGCAACAACCAAAGGGTTTTTGATGGCTCCGTTGATGGACACATAACTTAAAACATGTCCCCTAAGCCTTGGTTACTACCAGATTTCTTGTAATACTATGGCAAACTCAAATTTGAAATTAATTGTTAGTTACTATTGCATACATTTTCAGTCCATCCCACCAAACCTTCTTCTATTATCGAAGGACTTTTTTAGATGCTTTATCGCTTTGCTTTGGGATTATGATTGTTCTCAATCATATGAATGCCCAATTGATAAATAAACGACTGTAAAAGAAATCTTTGAACATCAATGGCACTTCAATGTGGTGCACTTCAAAGCTCGATTCGTTGGAGGAAATCAATCGGGAGGTTTTTGAACCTTCAAAAACTGGTTTTCTGATGATTTTGGAAATTAACTATTCATATTATACAATGATCATCTGATAGCAATTCCAGAGCTATCAAATGTCAAATAGGAGCGATGGCATTAGAATAGTTGTATCCATGCTTGCGTAGAGTAGCTGTTCAATGATGATACAATCATTCTTTAAGAGGTAAGAAATGTCTTAGTTTCCAGTCAAACTGCTTTCCTCAAAAAAACTATTAAGGAAAAACAATTAATTTAACCGCAGGCTGGATTATAAATGTAATCCAACAAAAACTTTAGAAATCAGGCGAACGATTAGAACTTTCTATGACTTTAGTAAGTCATTCGACTGAGTAACGTGATTTGCTGCTCCCCAAAACTTATAAATTACCATTTCAAGTGTCCAATCCAAATTGTCAAAAGCAATAATAACTTCTCCAAAATAAACCAAATATCTGTTGGAGTACCTAAGGGTTCTATCTTCGGTTCCTTGCTATTTATAAGTTACATTTAATGATCTACCAAAAACAATAGGCGTCAAAGGCATCAAATGTTACGCAGATAAGAAAAAGGATAGAATATGTTCATCTATGTTCACCTTCTTTCTTCGAAAATTTTTGGTACTTCCTTAGTCCTTTCTTTTGAGGATTGTTTTTTGTATTCTCTTGAGTATTTTCGATAGTTTTTCGTCTTACCTGAGCTTGCTTCTCCAGTGCTGGAATCGAAGGTCTTAGATGTCATCTGAAATAGAGCGTCCAGCGGTGTTCCTCCCGGTTGCTGTTTCTGCTGCTGGTTCTGTCGTTGTCTTTGCGCGGAACTTTGAAGAATATCCGGAGAACAACAGTCACTCGCCACACTCGAAGATCTGTCACTGCCAGTTTCTGAGGCGTAACTCGCGTTCGCGAAATTGGCAAATTCGGGCCTTAACAGCGCCAACTGTTGCGCTTTCAGGTGTCGATGGAACCTCTCGAAGCTCTGCTGAGCTTCGATTTCCGGATCCAGATCCCACGGTCTCACTATTTTCGTCGCGCCCTGCGATTTCGATGGTCGATGGTTAAGGATGTCCATTATGGAGAAGCTCTTGACGCCAGTGGGGTGGTCCTCGACGTCGACCGTTGGAGAGATTCGCCTCTCCACGTCGATGTTCACCATTTTGAGTCTCTTCAACGGTTTGAAGTAATCTTCGGCATCGGAATGGTCGTCATGGTGATGGTGGTTGTGGTGTCTGTACGACGACGGACTGTTGCTCATCCTGGGAGGCGAGTTTAGAGCCGGAGACGGACACCCAACGCTGATTTCGTCATCAGACAGGAACTTGTTGTTGGAGTCATCGTTGATGATCTCGGTTTGGTGGTGGTTTCCTCCACCGGGGAGGCAAGGGCTTTGGGATCTGCTGGAGCAGGGACTGCCACCGTACTTCGAGGAAGCCAGGTATGGAGACATTTCCGTGGATTTCGGGCTGACGACCTCAGTGTCTTGCATCGTACGAGCGTTTAACACCTAGGGCACTTTTTTGTCGCGCGCGCACACCGCGTCAATCCATCGTTCTTTTTCGTTCCTCCGGCCGAAAAACAAAAACAAAACAAAAATGTCTTAGCAAGCAGGGTTTGAAACACTCAGCACTCCCGCCGTCGACTTGCACCCGACCTGAAATGAATCCAATCGTAGTTAGCCGTGCAAAACCAGTCAAGAGACAGCCGGGCACGCCCAGTACGGGCGGAGCCTGGCGTCCGGGGCCAACCTAAGGTATCGCCTACAAACCGGTCTTGTTTTACGACCGAGGGATTCCATTGGCGCGGCGCCACTTTGATGTCGATCCTTTCATCCGTTGCCGCGCCAATCGCGCCCCGTCTGGCTGACTGGTGTCATTTATTTCACTTGAAATTAATGAGGTTTTGTTTTATAAAAGAGATTTAACATGTGTTTATTGTCGGGGGGGACCTGAAATATAGCTCTTTACCGGCGCGGTTGCGATTGTTTTTTTGCAATTGTTTTCGGGTGGGGCGGGGACGGTTTTTGTTTCGAACGTTTTTTGTTTCGACCGTTTTTTGTTTCGGGTTAAATATAATTTATCTTTTAGGTAGAGCCGTTTTTTTTTCTCGGTCGTTTTTATGGGAATTGCTTTGTTGGTGGGATTTTATGTTGTAATTGATGCCGATTTAAAAAGGAAAAGGTGCTTGGTGTTCTAAACTTGTTTGGAACGTGAATTATTGACGTATTTAGTATGGTTTAGTTAGTTAGCTAAAATGGTGCAAAAAATTGTTATTTTTCAAATATTTTGTCCTGATATAATTTTGATTTAAGGTGAACTGAAAAACGGGGGTATTATTATTCTAATTTTGTAAAATTTTCCTGCATTTTACTGTCTGAACAATATGTTTTCGTAATAATTATTTGCTAAAATCCATTACGTAAATTGTGTAGCAAAAAAAATATTATATTCTGCGGCTCATCACGCTCTTGGTAAGTACCTACGTGACAAGCTCTATTTGCACAATCAATGTAATGGCTTCGCGTTTCAAGGTCACTAAATCGAACGATAATATCAAAGGCGTCGGCTCAGAATGTGCCATCGTATCTTTTTAAATATTTTATTGTCTACGCTTCACCGTCATTTCAATTCTTATGTGTTATTCAATCATATTCAGTCCTATCTACAAATGTATTGGAACAAAAATTAAAAGTTAAAATAAAATTATCTGTGATATAGTGAAAAAAACGGAATGAAAATTTCCGCGAAGACAGGTTACTAATTCATATTAAAAAGTAAATGTAAAAAACGCTTAACAATACTATAAATTTAAATAATGTGCTACACGAGATCACAAAAACCAGACAACAAACGTGGTAACAGTTTAAAAATCAAAGTGCGCACTGAAGTGGAAATTTATGTGTATGAAATAAATACATCACGTGGCAAAACCGGTTCATAAAGCATAACATGTTGGTATGTTAAAAGCATCAGATGTCGGAATGACTAATAAACATATTTAAAAAAAATTAGAAAGAAGAATCGTATAAAGTGGTTGTCCATCAAATTTGTGCTTTTCGATTTCCATTTGTTCTAATAGGTCCATTTCCAACCTTTATTAATTTCATGTAAAGTTTTGCATTGTGATAGTCAATTCTATGTCTGGGAATTATGTTTACATAAAATTGAATTTGGTTTCATTTGGTGGTCATGGATACGTATGTCCAGCTTTCGTTCAGTTTGACCTATGTAAATCCTATCGCATTAATTTGCAAAGTATGGAATATATGCCGTTTTTTCAGGAATGGGAACTTTATTTTTATAATTTGAAAGGATATTAAATATTTTATTATGCGTTTTAAATGCTGGTGTAATGTTATATTTATTACATATTGGCAGATTTTTTTTTGATGATTTTAGCGTTATTACCATGATGTTCGGCTAGATTAAATATATATTTTAATTCATTTTTGTGAGCTTCGTTTGAGCGGGGGTAAGTAAAAGCTCGATGTATAAATGAGCAAAAAACGGCAGTTTGATGGGAGAAGGGGTGGGAAGAGTTGTTAGGAATGATGGTTAGATTGTGTTTTTTTATACCTATATAGGTGTTTTTTTTTTGTAAATATCGAAAGTAAGTCGTTTATACAGACGTTCAGAACATATTTTGTTTTTCCAAAAAAAAAATGCATCGCCTACTAGATATCCTGAAAAAAACTGAAAATCGTCGTTTTCTTCCAATGTGAATATTTTCCATATTATTTTTCGTATCAAAAAATTTCGAGGGAAAAAGTTGTAGATATCAAAACATTGTGTAGGAAAGATAATTAAAATATTTTTTACCTTGCACCAGTTTCCAAATGCGGCCCAAAGTGGTATTTTTTTTAAATGGAAACCATAGTTGATTTTGGCATTATTAAATTACTTGATTTTTTCCATTTCCAACGATATGAAGTGCGAGGTATTTATCTTTCATTGTTTAACAGATATGAAGAAAAATCATATTCCACACATATTTTAACCCACATCACACTATCCACGATTAAGAACTGTTTTGTTTTCAAAACAAAAGACTGCATATCTGGTATTTATTATCTTTTGTGCTTTAGTAAATATAAAGAAAAAAGATTTTCTGAAAAAAACAGTTCTGCTCAAAGTTAGTACGTCAATAATTTGCAAAAAAAGGAAACATGGAAAAGTAACAGTAAACACGATAACAACAAACCAAAATTTTCCTACAAAAGATGTTCAGTATGGCGGCCGTTTACTTCTAAACATTTGTTTGGTAACACGCTTTTCGATAATTTTTCTGCAATTCATTAATTGACTAACACTAACGGAGTTAAAAGCCTGTATTACACTTTCTTGCAAATCATTAATACTGTTATAACTCATTTCGTATGGCACATTTTTTCTATGGCCCCACAGGATAAAGTCTAGTGGGGGCAAATCCGGAGATCTCGCTGGCCATCGTATGAGACCATTCGTTGCAATCCACCGATTTCCATATCTTGTTGCTAAATATTCAGCAACAATTCTTGAGTTATGTGCCGGGGCGCCGTCCTGCTGAAAGGAATCCCCTCCTCTTGAATTGATAGATCATCCAACGCATCTTCGATTTCCTATTGCAGCAGTTCGAGATATCTGTTTGAGTTAAGTATGTCGTTAAAAATAAATGGACCTATTAAACGGTTCCTCAAAATGCCGCACCACATGTTAAATTCAAATCGTTCCTGAAAGCGTGACTGTCGAACTATTTTGGGATATTTCTTATTGCAATAATGGTAACTATTACGATTGTAAATGCCGTTGTTTAGAAATGTAATTGTAATTGCTGTTTTTTCATAGTTTGGAATCGCCATCAATTATATCAATGTGGAATATGAATAATTGACGGAGTGGTTTAACAATATTATTGACAGATGTGTAGTCTTTTGTTTGAAAGATAAATACCTCGCACCTTATATAGTTGGAAAGGGAAAAAAATCAAGTAATTTAATAATGTCAAAGTGAACTATAGTTTCCATTTAAAAAAAAATACAACTTTGGGACACATCTCGAAACTGGTACAAGGTAAAAAATATTCTTATTATCTACCCTACAGAATGTTTGGATGTCTACAACTTTTTTCCTCCAAATTTTTTGATAGGATAAATAATATGAAAAATATTCATATTTGAAGAAAATAACAATTTTCAGTTTTTTCCCGATATCTAGTAGGCGATACATTTTTTTGAAAAAACAAAAGAATGCCTGAACAGCTTAGATAGACACCGCCATATTGTTCCATTTAACCGAGTCTGTAGCTCTTACCGTTTCCAAGATACCAATAGTGAGCATCCAATATTTTTCTCTTAATTTTTGTTCCAATACATACAATGTTAAAAATACTACAATTTTTAACATTTTCAAATAGTTGCCCTTACTGTAAGAAAATTCGTAGAAGATATTTATTATTGTCAACCTACAATTTTTATTCCGATTTATTTTGTAGGCAAACAATCTTAGATTATTAATATTTCGAAGTAACTGAATTGTTGAAAAATTTTGAGTAACAGTTAATTTTTCAAAACAAGTGCAACTTTGGCAGTGCATTACTCCAAAACTCTCTATTTCAGAAGCTTGCGACAAAAACCTCCAAAGGTTTTTTTGTCATAAAAAGAATTAAATTTCATGTTATATGTATATGTACAATATTTTCAAAATCTACTACTTTTTGGAATAAATATAATTTGAAAATTGGAGATCTGCTCCGTAAACATTTGTACGTACAAGCTAAAATGTTACCATTAAATCTTAACTTTTAAATTGTTTCTTATTTGTTTCCTATATTGTTGCTTATTTTGCTTTAACATTGATCTTATTTCATCGTATAATAATAATATATCGTAATATCTTTCTTTATGGTTTCTACTATGAACGCTTAATTATGTACGGAGTACTTCTGCAAAATACTCAAATTTCATAATAAATATTAAGGATAAATACACAGAATTTGAATGAACATGAAAAGATTAAGTTTAAAATGCTAGGGGTAAAACCTTTTTTTAGTTTAAGCTTCCACTTAGAAAAAAATCTATGAGCTGAATGTACGTTCTAAACTGATTTTTTTAAGTAGATACACTATTAAAGGTCTAAAACAATAGTTTTTTTATATCAAAATTGTCTGGAATATTTTTAACACTTTTAGTGTTAAAAATGTGAAATTTATTACTCACCTGGTAATTGAACAACAGTTTTAATGTACCTTGATTAGTAAAATATATTGTTTTCCTAATAATTAATCTCAGAAATCTTAGTAATTCATTTTTAATCTTCCTAACATATAATTTGAATGATAATTTTTTATCCACGATAATACCTATATCTCTAATGTCAGGTCTTAATTCCAATGCTAGATGTGACATGTTATAATTAAATGGTATGTGACATACCTTTCTAGAAAATGTCATCTTGCAGCAATCGTCAACATCAAAAAGGAGACCATTGCGGATGCTTCATTCCAATACCAGGTTTATATAAGCTTACTAATTCAGACAGTCCCAAAAGGTCTCAAATGCTAGAAACTAAGCGAATGTTCTCAATTTCGTTCTCAAGAACGAATTTCATCACATACGTCATCTATGAAAGGGATGAAAAGGAAGAAATGTTAAATATTATCCCTTGTAGTGGTATTTTTGGGCTCACAAATTTTTTGAATGCATTTCTTCCACCAGGTATTTTTCTAATTCGGCCCTGCCAAAAACATATCTTGAAAACAACATTCTGTTCTTGAGAGTTCGAATTTGCTTCTCTATTACGCCAAAATTATTCACCTGCAAACCTTAAATTATAACTGAAACAAAATAATTTACCTATTTTTATGTTCAGCGTTTCTGTTAAACCTATCTAAACGGCGACCTGAAGTTTTTATCAATACATTCAGTTATATATGTTATTTTCAAAAGTTGTCAACTCAACAGGATATATTCTGTCTAAATCGTAACATCTGAAAAACGTTCACCAACGTTCTCCAATTTGGCCTAGAAAAACCTTCTGGAAATTTGGAAAAGTAAAACAAAAGAAAACAAAAGATTTCTTCTATGTGCTATAAATATTTACAATTTTTAAACATACATCCAGGGGATTTATCCAAGTCAATAAATATTATATTATATTATGTTATATTATATTATACTATATATATATATATAATATTTTATATTGATTATTTGATGTTTTCCTAACAATTTTTGAAGATACTTGGAATTTAATTTGTACAATCACTTAATTATCTCAAACAACGCCCTCTGTAACTTGAAGCATTTGGTTATCTCAAAAAATCAAACATTTTTTTCGGTATATTTGTGATGGTATTTTTGCTAACAGGTTGTCGAGAATATTAATTATCTGGTCTGATGAGTAACATAAGATCTTGTTTCAATTACTGATGGCCGAAGGAATATTTTTGAAACGATTTCGAAATTTTTTAATTGGTATTACTCATTGTCACCTTACGTTTGTTTTAGTGTTCGGAATCTCAATCAATGCGAATATCATTCGTATTCATTGAGATTCCGAACACTAAACATAATGGTATGCAAAGACGTTTTTACGTCTGGAATACCAAATAAGTGAATATCTATCTTTGTATCTGTCTTTGTATCTAAGTAGACAACTAAATGCCCATCATGTTTTTTTTTAAACTAGTATTAAATTCAAATAATGTTTTAAATCTATGCTAATTGATTGTAAATCGTTTGGTGGTATTCAGTGATACATTGGAACTATTGTGCACTAAAAACTTAGATAGACTATTCAAGATAAGTTGCGTAGGTATCTACCAATGATATTGGGTGAGGATTTTAGGAGATAAAGACTTGACGGCAATTTTTTGTTCTTATTTTAGAATGATAGTCAAACAATCACATTTTTTGTTCTAAACTTTCAATTCAACGGTACAGTTAGCGGACGAGCCAACTCAGCGTCGCTGGGTGGCCTAGACGTAAATACGTAAAAAGTGGTTTGATCGTACACGTATAATTGTTTAATATTTAATAAATCCTAGTTTAACCCTCGTGCTCTAAAAGTTAATTGGCTTAGTTCCAAAAAATTATAAATTTATAGTTTGACAAATTTAAAAGGAAATAATTTTTAACTTGCAGAATGAAAAACACCACGAAGTTCTCGATATAGGTACCAGATGAGCAGCATCTGGATTTACAAATTAATAAAACCGACATGAGCTGCAGAGGGTTAATGTGGATGCTCAAATTTCGCTGCTTTTTCATTCACCGTCTTAACTTTGATTTAGAAGGCGAGAATCTGCTTATTATAGTATCCTTATTATATACCTCAGGATGCGAAATTGAGTATAATGCTGCATTAATAAACATTCAATGTTTCTAAGTCCCAAAACGCAACAATATTTTTTTCAGTTTTAAAGGAAAAAAACTATTTACTTGAAACCTTTTTGAACAACTTGTTACAAAACAGACTTAGTTGACAAAAATACCCTTCTTAACTGTAACTAATTTTATAATGAACTAGTAAAAATATTAGTGTAATATCAAATTTGGAATGTTTATTGCTTATAGTATACTAGTACAGCCTACTGTTAGAACTTTGCTACTTGATACATACTTTAATAGCATCTTATCATTAACAGCCCATAGAGATTTGCTTGGAAGTGTTCGTGTATTAGACTTCAAAATTCATAAGTAATTCTTCAAGAACACATCAATAAGTTTAAAAGGTAAAGAAAGGCATTTGTGAAAAACAATCTCACTTTTCAAAGTAAATTGGAGCCATATAGCAATGAAATTTTAATATACTGTATACATATAAGATTCTACTTATTGGTGCATGCGTGGCGAGAAAAATGCGAGACGAGAAGTTATCAATTCTCGTACAATTGAGAAAACGTTAGAGATAAGTTATAAGAATACTTTTCCCATGCAAAATTTTCAGATGATCTTATGTAAGTAATTTACAAGCCACGGGCACTTTCACCAACATGCTGGGCGGTTAATCTTCAAAAACGTTTTATGGCATGCAAAATCTCTCTTTACAACTACACAGCCGATCTTAATTACGTGCATAATTGAGTAGATGGCGACACATCGGTATCCTACGTGGCTGGAAGGAAAAGCCGCCTTGGACATAAACCAGTCGTTGTATAAACCACGTCTAGTTATTACTAATTAAATCATCTAATAACATTACCACGCCCGTGCCTACACACGCTATCATTAAAAACTGTGCTTTATAATTAGTCTTTCTCTCTCTCTCTCTTTCCCTCTCTATTTCCACGACCCACCGCCCGTCTCTGGTGTACTTTCGTATTTGTGTACGTGTTTTTTCCATTTCCTATTGCTGCAGCCTGCATAATTAAAAATGGGCAGGGGAAATAAGCGGTTAGGCTGGAAAATAGTTTTGTATCTCTGTCTTTTCAATGCCAGTTCTTTCGATCTATATTCTGGTCGTAGTTGGAATCCAGGCCATTCGAAGGGCAGCTTGGAGTCAGCTGGAGATATAACCCATTAATATATATCACAAAACTACCGAGGGTGGGCCGACATAAGGCTACCTTTGATGTGTTAATTAAATTGTTGTGGGTGGGGTTAAAGTACGAAATTTGAAAGATTTAATTTTAGAATGTTTTATGCGGTAAGTCTATCCATATACTCTGAAGAAGAAAAGTGAACCAAAAAAATTATTACAACTAGTAACCAACTAGTATTACTTATATTGGTAACGAGTTTACTTGTTGGTACTTGTGTCGACTGGTAGTTATAGATTTTACCTATAGGGGTTCAAGTTTGTCAAAGTTGTAATGAGATGATTTTTAGATATTCCTAGTAACTTGCCTTATTAAAATTTTGATCGAAAAAATCTGTCTTGATAAAGCAAAGCAATTTATAATTATATTGCATTAGACATCAGATGCTGCCTTTCTCACGCAAAAAATTGTTTCTAGTGCAAATAATCCATTAAAACTCTCTTGGTTTTCAGAAAAACTGAAAGAAATGAGGTTAGTTAGGACCTCATCTCTAATATGAGACCTTAACGATTTGTACCGTACTACTAACTAAAAATAAATATGTCCTTTCTGAACGTAACTCTTATCGTGAAGTATACAAAGATGCAATGAGAAGCGCCAAAAAGCTGCAAATGACAAATTTATTTATACGACATAGGTCCCCTTAGGCGATCTGGAAATTTATTAACAGTAACCGTAGGAAAGGCGCTATGACCGCAAACAGTCCTTCTATTGATGTTAATGATTTTAAAGACCTAAAATTTAGGTCCTGTTTTTTCAACGCAATCCTGATGCATCCATTGGAAACATTTGATGCATCTTATCCACTTTTCTTCATGTTTGTCTTGGGAAAAGCTTTTATGACAAACTGGGCATTCATTGACGCTATTTTCTTCGTCAGTAGAGATCAAAATTGGGTCATCATCAGATGTTTCCTGGTCAGAAGACTGTCGCTTGTTGGTTTTATTTTTATTGTTTCCTGTTGTTTTAGTTTTTTTACACTTCTGTCCCCTTTTTCCCGAGGAGTAGGATGAAAGAGTATCCCATACTCTTCCATCCTTCTCCTTCCGCTTCTTTTCTGCATCCATTATTTCTTGCTCATGCGGTGAGGCTGTGACTATTATGGCTTTGCCCCGTCTAGTTGAGGTTGAAGGTAGGTCAATGATTGGAATAGGTTGCACATCTGCTGGAACTATCAATGAGGATGAATAGTTTCCTGATCGTGATAATGAAGTTGATCGTGCCCTTGTGGAACCCAAAGGTGATGAGACGTCATTTACCAAATATGTTGTGTTGTTTGCATCGGTTGAAGAAGGAGCATGTGGTGAGTCGACGAAAATGTTTTCGTAAAGTGGAAATATTCCCGTTTTCCGAAATCCATTTACTGCTGTATCTATTTTACAAACTTTGCATTAGCTTTTCCAAATACTTCTTCAACTTGGTAGTGACTAACAATCCGTCCTGGATGATTTGTTAACCAATTCTCTATTTCTTGGGCATAGTATGTTTTAAAGGAAACACAAATGAGACATCCAAAGGCTGCATATGATCAGTTGAATGACGGGGGAGGCAGATTACAGATACACCATTGTCACGTGCAATGTCAATCACGTCTAAATTTCTTGTATGGCTGTACTGACCATCTAACACCAGCAAAACAGGTTCTTTTTTAAATGGTTTTACTATGGACACGAAACGTCTCATCCATTTTGTGAACAGCTTAGGCTGGATCCAACCAAACGGGTGGCATCCACCAATGGTGCCTGGAGGTGCTCCATCGAGTAGTTCAGCTTTCATGTTTTTTCTTGGAAACACCATCCATGGAGGAATAAACTGACCAAAAGCTGACATACAAATAACAATACTTACTAATACTCCCCTTTCAGCAGATGACAATTTGTGAACTTCCCTTTTGTCTTTCACAGTCAGGATTTTTCTGACTTTATGCTGAACAGTGGTGATTCCAATTTCATGAACATTAAATATTTTATTAGGGTTGAAGCTAATCTTTTGTAGTTCAGGTTTCGATATGTCAAAAAAAGTCTTAACGTTTCCCGCAGTAAAACCTTGTACACGAGTTCGTGGTAATGACTCTGGTTTATGGAATGATAAATCAGGATGACGAGCCATAAATAACTTCATCCATTTTTTACCAGCCTTCTTTTTGGTCTGTGAAAATGGGTCTGGAATATTATTCCTGGTATCCAATTGAAAAGCCATTCGTTTTAAATCAGAAGCAGTGACGCCATAGTAATTCTTCTCCATTTGCAAGGAATAGTTTACCAGCTCCTCCTCTAATTCTACTGGCAGAACTGGTTTTTTTCCCATTTTCACAGAAAATACATTTTTTACAGATGTTTCAGAATTTTTCACGTAATCTTTCAAAGTAGCTGTTGTTACGTTAAACTTTAACTTTACTGCCTTTTTATAAGCCATTTTTTTCGTTCGTACAGCTTCAACAGCGGTTGAAGATCGCGGAAACTAACGACCGATTACTGTATTACCAGTTGTTTCCAAAATCTTGCAGTCTGTGCCATCATGTTTATTCAATGGTCAGGAACGTGGAACTGGACATTCCACAAGATCTGCTTTATCAAAACTCATTGATTATATGGTTGATTGTTTCAAGTCATATGAGTACTGCACTCATATGAGTACTCATCATATGAGTACTGAGCGTTGATAGATAATCGCTCAGTATTTTTGGTTAGAATAAAATACAACGTAGATTTTTGATGGAAGAATTTCTTCAGCGCATGGTTTGGATTTTCAGCTGGGACTTATTGGAGTCATCGTTAGCCGTTTTCGATCTCGAGGTAAGCTACAGTCTTCTACGTGTAGAGGTTTTTATAGAAGTGCATATATTTTTAGGTTTACTTAAGTTTTTCTTTTATTTTAGGCCTCTTTTACTATTTTATTACTTTTTTGGTTGTTTTCACTTTTGTTTTTCACGTGCTTTTCCTGCTCCACCACCTGTCCCTGTCGTTGTAATATGCAAAGTGATTTCCGGAGTCTTATACTGGGTTTCTTCAACCCAACCCAATCCAACCCTGTATGTCTCCAGGGTTGGAATGGGTTGGGTTGAAGACGTTGAGAATTCAGTAGACGTACGGTAAACTCCGTCCTTTCAAGTGTTATGTCACGAGGCAGAGCGTGTCCCGTGTCTTCGAAGGTTTCTTTGAGACTAGAAGACATCCACATAAGTGAGGAATCCCAGATAAGTGAGCTACAAGTGGAATTTGTTGTTATATTTACATGTATTCGAGTAAATTTTATACATTATTTTCTTTTACCGTAAAGTTATGCGCATCCCTGTGTTTATTTTTGCTTTGACTAAAAGAAATAGTACTTTGAGTAATTTAGATAAGTCATTTGATAAATTTTGGAATCTTACCAGTTCATTGTAAATTATTCCGTCTAATTTCATTGTCTAATGACACTTTTAACCTACAAGTGTGTACTTGACCCTATGTGAGATGTTATTAGATTGTAAAATACATATAAGGCGAAAGAAACCGTTAATTAGTTGTCACACAAGTTTAAGGCGTACTTGCTAGCCTTTGACAAGTTGTTTTGAAGCGCTTTAAAATATCCTAGTGAACAATTGTCGTGTTTTTTTTCACATCACCAAAGTGAAGTTGGCGTAAGCAGTCAGCTGCTTCGCTACAAATATTTTCGTTATAAGATTGTCTTATTAATCGGTCCTATTTACTTATGTAAATGTTTTTTTTAATTGAAGGAAGCTGTTATTTTAATTGAAGGAAGTGGGTTAGAGTGTAGAACAATTTAAACATATCATTATATTATTTAAGAGGCAATTCCATTTTTTCCAATTTGCTATTCCAGGGGCAAATACATTGACATTTATGTTCTAGTTATATTGCAGTTGTAGTTCTTTATTTTGCACCTTTGTTTTTGCATTTTCTACAATTAAGAAAGCTTGTTACTGTGAGCTCCCCCGGTGGTTTACAAAAAATCGTTGCACCCTCTATAATATCTTCCGAACCCATTGGCCATTCTCGCTGAGCATTACGCTGCTAAGGGACTTGCTAAGGCTTTCTGCTAAAAAAATACTACCCCATCTTGTAGACAGAACATCACCAGAGAGTATATATCACGACGGTACAAACGTTCGATTGTATATCGCACGATTCAGAAGAAATACAATTTCTTCTAAAGAAATTGTATCTTATATCTTTGCAATGGGCAGCAAAGTGTAAAATATATCTCGCAAACGTCAACGTTACACAATATTACCAGTGCTGTCTCATTAGGTTCAATACTAGAACCAATATTGTTTTTAATCTATATTAATGATTTTCCCACTGCACCTACAATTAGTGGAGGTAAAGCCTTGTTATACGCTGACGGTACAACACTATTAAGAAAAGGATATAGTATACAGGAGAATCAATTACG
Organism: Diorygopyx duplodentatus; assembly: GCA_033557515.1. Classification (NCBI taxonomy): domain Eukaryota; kingdom Metazoa; phylum Arthropoda; class Insecta; order Coleoptera; family Scarabaeidae; genus Diorygopyx; species Diorygopyx duplodentatus. Next base: position 2,119 of record JAWQRJ010000780.1, on the reverse strand, counting down.
CCAAGCAAACAGTCTTTCTTCTGCTAAACATTGGTTAGGGGAAGCGATTATCGGCGGACTGCCACATTTTCGGACTTCGAAGCGAATACAGATCTCACTTGGTTTGCTCATGACGATAGATTGACTAATCGCGTAAGTGCGTCTGTTCTTGTACAACAATTAAAACCAGAAGATTGTTGTCGCAGATTAGAATTCTGCGTTGCATTCTGAATTGCATTGGTTCAGCAATAAGTGCAATGAAATGGACAATTTTGCTCGCTACGTTTGTTGGTCAGATGGATGAATCGGGATTTACCAATAATGGCGTATTTAATCGCCATAACTAACATTACTGAGTAGTGGAAAATCCACATTATGTGAGACAAAACCGTTCGTTTTTAGACTAAATTTGGTTTTAACGTTCGGTGTGGATTGCTTGGTAAGTTTTGATATAAATGAATAAATTTGTATGAATTTCTAAATCATTTTACTTAAACAGAAAGTCGATTGATTGACCCAGTAATTTATAAAATATAACTTAAATGGACCTCAATATTTACGTTTATTACAAAATGAAATTTCAAACCATCTCGATGAAATATCGCTGGCTCAGTTACAAAGAACGTGGTTCCAGCAGGATGGGGCACTTACACACAACAGTGGAGCAGTCATAGACTTGTACAACCACTTTGGCTAGCAACTGATATTGACTCATGGTCCCACGCGATGGCCAGCACGGTCACCCGATTTAACCCCCCTTGATTTTTTCTTGTGGGGTTACACCAAAAATAAAGTCTACACAAACGAAATTCAAGATGTAGATGATTTGTGCCAACGTGTTTTGGAAACGTTCTGCAGTATTAATAAATATACTTTAAGACGAGCTGCAAATCACGCAATGTTTAGTTAAAGTGTTTAGTTTTACAGAGCTAAAGTGTTTAGTTTTATTGTTACTTAGTTGATATTAAACATTTTAGTTCCATTATGTTGTAATGTTCTATTTTACAATCAGTTATATCTACCAGACGTACAATTGAGTTGAAATATATGTCATAAAAACATGCACTTCTAAAAAACACATAACTGCAATCATAAAGGATGGAGTCACATTTTGTAATTGTTGTCGTCTCACTTTAATCTTCTATTTTCAATTGTCGTTACAATAAATCATGGCCTGCTAAGTGAAAAAAACAAAAGTCAATAATAAATGTTATACTATGGTACATCATTGTAAGGGGAACGGAACGCAGATTTCAAATTTGTAAAAATCCGATATGGCGGCCATAAGAAAAACAAAAGTTTCTGTGTTGTATAAATTAAAACACCAGGAAAAAAAAAATTACGCAATGATATTCCCCTTAAAAAGTTACTTACTTACTCACTACAATGTGCAAGTTCCAAAACAATATGATTCTTCCCATTTGATATATTTCAAAAATCGAAAATCGGCCAATTTGAGATTTCTCGAAGTTTCTTAAAACCGATCGATGAATTTTTTATCGATTTTTCAATATAAATGCGTTAAAATTTAAGAAATCAGTTCTAATATTTTTCAATGAGCATTTATCATTTTTTAATGAAAAATCTGTACGAGATATCAAAAAATGGTTTCGATTATATTGTACTATGATATATCCAGTATACATTTTTAAAAAAACTGCACATATAAAATGAAAATTGAATTTTTTATAGATTTTTTAATATAAACACCTTAAAATTTAAGAAATCAGTTCTAATATTTTCAATGAACACTTATCATTTTTTAATGAAAAATCTGTGCGAGATATCAAAAAATTGTTTCTATAATATTATACTATGATATATCCAGTATACATTTTTAAAAAAACTGCACATCTAAAATGAAAATTCAATTTTTTATAGATTTCTTAACATAAACGCGTTAAAATTTAAGAAATCAGTTCTAATGTTTTTCAATGAACATTTATCATGTTTTAATGAAATCATTTTACAATTAATTAAGTTTACATTAAAATCATTTGTTTACACTGCATATAAATGTTTCTTTTAAATGATCGAAAGTAAAACTTCTTTGATTATCTCGAAACAAAGCTTTATATCGGGGGAAGCTTCTTTCCACATCACATGAAGTAATTGGAGCATCATATTATTATATGATATA